>JAYMFT010253565.1:0-10870 GCA_038088735.1 Panulirus argus
GGAAAAGGTGAATAAAAAAAAATATATATATATATATATATATATATATATATATATATATATGATATAGAGGAACTTTCTAAATAAAAAATTGTATGCCCCTAGGTGCAAAAACACATTATTATGTGCTTTTTTTCTTCCACATAAATTGGAAGTGTGGAATATCTAACAGATAAATAAGAATTAAGAAAATGAGATTAAGATATCAGTTTGTGATGTAAAATTCCCATGAGCATGCACAGTATGTTTTGAATGGCACTTTAGAATATTTTGTGCAGAGGCATTTCTGAACATATCATATTTGGCATTTATCTATAGGCTGTTATATATAGCTAGTTTAAGGAACAGAGCTAAAGGAATTTTCATTTTCCAGGTGTATAGAAGACGGTGCATATGTGTTTCGTGGGTTACCATATGCCATTCCTCCTTTAGGGAAGTTGAGGTTTCGTCCGGCACAACTTCAGACTGACCTGAGCGATTGCTGGACTGGAACATATGTTGCCAATGTAACTCAGCCATGCTGGAGCTACGATAGTCAGGTATGAACAAGTTAGACTAATGGGCTTGTTTTTGTATTATTGTATAGCATTCTGTTACTGAACCATCAGATGGCAAATTAACCCTTGACAAGTAAGAATTTAAAATCCTGAATGGAAGAGTTAAAAGGATGGCATAAGTTACTAAGGAAAGCAGATGTGTATCTTGGTAGAAAGTTGAATGAGAATTTATAGGAGAATAACAAACTATTCTGGGAAGTATGTGAAATAGGAGGAGAGATTGTATTAAACAAGTGTGGGATAAAGTTTGCAAAAGATGGAGGGGGTATTTTAAATATATAATTAGAAATGATGGTGAAAGAAACATTTATGTTGGTATGCTGGAAGTAGAGATGAGGAGAGAGAGGAAAATGCACATGGGAGATGAAGACATTACAAAGACATAGGTTAGAAGAACATAAAGCTACTAAAGATTGGAAGAGATGACCCAGAGGGTGAAGAGTGGTAGTGAAATTACTGTTGAGTGAATCTGGAAGTTGTGTATGGAAACATAAATAAAGTTATTTACCTAAAAACTGGAAGAAGACAGTAATTATTCCACTGTATAAAAGAAGTGAGAGTAAAAGAGATTGTGAGGATTGCAGAGGAATAAGTCTCCGTAATATAACTGGCAGGTTGTCTGTTAGGATGGTGAATTATTTTGTTGAAGGTATTAGTGAACCCCTTGTCATTGAAGGACAAGATGGGAAGGGAGGGAGCAAAGACCTGAGTTTTGAACTTACACAGGTAGTAGAGAAGGATGTAGAGAAAAAGGTGTATGTAGCATTCATGGATGTAGAATAGGCATATATGAAATGAATTGGAAAGATCTCAGGAAGTTCTGGCTCATGATATGAATGAAAGACTTGAATGGTGTTCAGAGATACAACTGGTACAACTTACCCACTTTTAGAAGGTATACTTTCCACTTCCCAGAAGTTTCATAGTATTTTTCTTATCTCTGTCTTCATTTCTTTTAATGTTTTTTTTCTATTTTAAGGTGTGGCTTCCATGAGGACTTGTGTCCATGAATGTAGCCTTTGCCTTCAGCATCAAAGAAAGCAGTAACATTAAGATATACTTGAAATGGTATTTGCAGAGATTAGAAAGAAAATAGTGAGCCTTAAATACAAGAAGTGGCCCATTTAACATACACATTTATACGTAGGGTTTTTAATCTTACAGAAGAATGAATGGCTATTGAATATGAGGCAAGTAAGTTCCGCTGAAAGCTTTCTTTTATAATTCATTGCTGAAGAATATATTCAGATTGTTTGCTACAGAACAATTTAGGTTACAGTGTTATTTGTGCTTTCTAAAATGAAATTATTTTGCAGGGAGCCATTGTTGAAGGCTTTGAAGACTGTTTGCTGATAGATGTCTTCACACCCCAGCTTGGCTATGACTCTCCTCTCCCTGTGATAGTGTATGTAGGAGGAGCTAGTCTGGGTGGAGATACAAAGCGACCCTGGCTGCTCAGTAAGGCTGCAGTTCTTGCCAAAAACAAACGTGTAGTTGTTCTGGCACCTCAAGTTCGCCGTGGTCTTTTAGGTTTCTTTCCACATCCAAAGTTAGCGGCATCAACTTATCCTCATACTGCAGGTAACCAAGGTGTTTCTGACCTGTACACAGCTCTCACCTGGGTACAGCATAATGTGGAGCACTTTGGGGGTGACCCAGAGCAAGTAACACTGTTAGGGCATCAAGCAGGGGCAGCAATGGCATGGCCACTTATTACTTCACCTTATGGACACAGGCTAATACAATCTGCCTGGGTGACAGGCTCAGTGCCTCTGCATCCTGAGGTTCCTTGGCGTGAAGCAGATCCTAAGCTGGTTGAGTCACTCAACTGTTCTACTGTGATGTGTCTAGAATCTCTCCCAGCTAGCACTGTGATGGAGGCTCCACCCTTGGAGTGGCGCAGCCCACAAGGTCGATCTTGGCTTGTAGCTGATGGTATCATTGTTCCCTTCGTCCCGTCCATGCCACAAGTGCCTATCATGATTGGTAAGCGACTTGTCTGTGTTTTCTCTCTCTCTCTCTCCCTTTTTTCTGATGTTTGTTAGACACTCAGTCCTGTACAATACAAGTAAACCATACTCCAGCAAGAGAAAATAATGTAATTGACTTTATATCAGTGATTTGGTGGTCTTCACAGATATCAGAGTAAATAAAACAAGTTTGAGGTATTCATAACATGAGGTATCCATAACATGAAACATGATAATGGACAGAGAAGATTATGATATAGCAGTGAAAGACATTTACAGGTTGAATGACATGAACTTCCATTTGGAACAAGATTTTATGCTCAATTGCAATATAAACTGGAATCATATTTTGAAAGAATGACATAAACACTAACACAGAAATGTTTTATGGGAGGACTGATGAATAAAGGATTAAGACTTTTGCATACCAGGAGGTAAGCCTTACCATTACCTGAGATGAATGAGGCATGCATTGCCAGCCATGAGTAGAAACATATGGAAACATTTAAGAAATACTCTGTGTTCTAACATCTACTTGCTTCTGTAATTTGGTTGATTTCATTTTGATCAGAAATGGGTACCTTATTAATGCTGTTAGATAAATATATTGAATTCCAGATATATCACTTCACACTTCTCAAGATGGTTTTACAGAGGTCCATAATTACAGAATTAAAGTTGAGCTAATGATATCACTGATCTGCCACATCTTTTTAATATTTTACTCTAAAATTTGGGTTCAGTACCATTGTAGCCCAATTCTTGATGTCCATCCTATTGGTATACAATAAAACAATTTTAAGATTATCTTCTTGTATAAATCTAAACAAAATTTATAGAATACTATCATTCTGATGCTTGGTGTTAGGTTATTGTTTGGAAATTCAAATGCTTCTCTTACATTCTGCATTAACCTCACTCATATTGCACTTTTACAGGATCAACTGAACAGGCAGCTGCACATCATCTTTTATCTTGGCAAGAACGTCTTGGCACCTCTCAACAGCAGTTGCTTGATGCAGTTGTAGATGGTTTGCGTATGAATGAATATAATTATGGACAACCAGTCTGGTCAGGTAGCCCAGCTTACATATATAATAACTGGCCGGGATCCCCTGAGGGTCGCCAGGATATATGGTCCAGATACCCTGGAAGCAACGATGAGAGGTGGCCACAACCCCCAAGGGATGAAGATAGACGATCAGAATCAGGAAGCTCAATGCCAGGAACAGCTGAAGCTGAGGCTGCTTTGGATTGGTATGCTGACTTAAAAGATGATCCATGGGTGCTCCTCACTACTTTAGTGTCTGATGCTACTGTGACATGTCCTGCTCTAGCTACTGCTGCTAGCATTGCAAGGACCATTTCTCAGACTCATCCCACTGGGTCAGAAGATGTACCTGTTTATGCTTATTTGTCACGCCATACTCGAATTAGCCGTGCTGGAACTTTGGCGGATGGATTGTCTGATGTTGAGTCAATTCTAGGAGTTTTTCAGCCTCAAACTGAAGAAGATGCTCAGTATGCACACACAATCCAGGATATGTTTTTTCTCTTTATCAATACTGGTTCACCTGATTGGCACTCAGCAGCGCCTGCCCACCTAGGAGTTTATATGATAGATGAAAAGATTAACGTAGAGCGTACAAGACTGAAGTGTGAACATTGGACCAACTCGTCCCACTTTATCAGAAGATTTTAACGATGACAAATAGGCTGCAGCTTTCATTTACATAGAGTTTACTGTTTAGGCGATTATTCTATTCATTGACTATAAAACTCATTTGAAAAACCTTGCCTTCACTTTGCATAATAGTATTTAATTTTTATTTATTTATTTCTTTCTTTCTGTAGACTCTAGATCGAGTGTTTTGCTCGATAGAATGAAACATCAGCTCAGCCTGTTTAAATTACCACTGTGCCTTTTTGATGCATGATTTCCAGGCAAATCTGATTTTCTAAAAATGGTTGCCTTAGTAATAACTATAGGATACTTATACTGACAGTCTCAAAGCCAGTGATGTAGTACCTACCTCATGAAGGTCTTTTCTAGTGAATTAATCATTGGAATAAAAGTTCATTGTATATGCACTGCAGATAAAGACATATATTCAAGAGATCTGTGTAAGATTCTCATAGCATAAGTTAAATAATGACTGCCAAGCAATATAACACTGCCACTTTGCCTCTGATCTCACTGTGACGAGTAACGCAGGAACCCAAGTCTTTCAGCGGCTCATGTCACTAGCCAAAGATAATGAGCTCAGCTGGTGGATAAAGGTAGGTTGCTAATGTGGGGTTCAAATTCTTCAGGTAGATTTGTTGGATGTATTTGAATGGGGAAACTTAGGTAAGCTTGTTTTTATGTTGAATGTCTAAAACTCTAATCTTAACTTTTATGTGGCTAAAATTTTTCATCACGTGTGCTGTACTATGTAAAGTTATTTCAAAATACATTGCATATATCAACATACTCCCAAAAATTGTAGAATGATTTTATACTTTTTCAGAAGTAATATTTGATTTCTTAGTGTGCTGTATTTGTTGGTTCTGATATTGGCTGATTTTTTTTTCTTGTTAATATTGAATGTGCACATACCTTTTAACTGTACTACATGTACTTTATTTCAGTGTTTTATTCATACATATTAATTCAGAATAATGTTAATTCAAGTTAATGTCAAAACCATAATGATTCTCTAGACAAACACAACCTTTCTGATCTGGTCTGCAAGAAACATTTGTGTAACTTTGTAGATTGTTTTGTAACATATCCTCAAATTAGTTCATGTTTCATTTGATAAAAACTTGGGATTGTAAACCTAAATCTTTCTTGATAAATGCATTGGAATTCACTTATGTTTCATCAAAAAGACTGGATTCACCATGGTTTTTCCTATGTACATATATTAGGATTTTTAAAAGTTCTGAGTGGGATTGAAACTAAGCCATTTTCTACATCCAGATAATTGATGTCCCAAATGACAACCCTAATTTACTGACCTGTGATATGTCTTGTTTTGTAAAGGATTAAATATTGTTGATTGACAGACTTTTTTAATAGCCTTATCCACTCCATGGAATTAGGATTGGAATATTGATGATGCTGTAGACTGACGTAAAATGGGAGATATAGTGATGAATTCAAGTAAAAAACCAACAGTTCTGGTTTGCCTGAGGAACACACCTGTTATATAAGTTGTCAGGCATTGCATATATACAAACGCTGCAGTATTACTGAATCTTATCTTGTCCATCACAATCATTATTTCATTATATTCTCTTGGGTCTCTCAACAGAAAATACATTTTTTTTCATACTTGTTCCCAGTTATCTAAATCAGAGAGGTGGCACCAAGAACAGATGAAGAAAAGGCCTTGTTGCCTGCTTTTACTCTCTAGCTGACATTTGTAATACATGAACACCACTGCCCACTATCCTTGGTTCAGTCAATTGACCATGTCCATCTATTTATCTTATCTGTATCTCTGATTCATTTTCCCTCTTGCAATTCCCTCACAGGGGTGGCTGTAGCAATAGTCTCCATAAGTAGTGGACTCCAGTGTTTTTTCTTAGTCTTTAGTGCCTCGCCCTTAACTTGCCATTAGCAGAGGGCAACTCTAGCACAGTGTTTGCAGAGGCTCCTACCTAATGTACCTTCTAACTACTACCTAATGCTCCCACCTAATGGTCTTTCATACTATTTCTATCAAATGTTTCTACCTAGTGTTCCTACCTAAATGGTCTTATGCATACTTGTACCTATTGCTCCTAACATTTTGCCAAAAGGCAGGGCTAGTGCATGGTGCTCACCACAGGAAATGTAGAGTTAAAATGAACAAACTGTGAGAGTTAAGTGCTGTCAGGTGTTACATATGAAAAAGAGGGATTGTATGTTTGTGGACAGAATGTTAGTGAGGCAGAAAGAAAAGACAGCAACCTGGATCAGAGGAGTGCAACTTGACAACCTACCAGTTACTACCTACATCTCCTGTATGTCGTATTGCTTCACTTCACTGTATCCTGTGCACCCTTTTCACACTCCTGCATGTTCAGGCTGTGAGTAATCAAATTTTTTTTCTCACTGATTCTAATAGCTTTCCCCCAACCCCATATATATACTTCCCACATATTCCCTGCGTGTCGTAAAAGGCGACTGAAAGGGGAGGAAGCGGGGGGCTGGAAATCCTCCCATCATGTTTTTACTTTTCCCAAAGAAAGAACAGAGAAGGTGGCCAAGTGAGGATTTTCCCTCTAAGGCTCAGTCCTCTGTTCTTAATGCTACCTCGCTAAAGCAGGAAATAGCAAATATGTATGAGACCTCATATACCTATTTCTAATATGTTCTAAACCACCTAAATGCATTGTTCCTCCAAATATCCCCTTACACCACCCGTTTCCATTATCAAAATCCTTAATCACCACAGTTCCCCTCAAAATCAATCTCACTCAAATACACTTCTATTTTGGTAATCTGTACCTAAATATAACAAAAAACTTTGAGCTGTTTTTCCTATAGCGTCTGTAGTTAGAGAATATTATTGATTCAAACTGGTTGTAATATCCTCAAGACTATAAAGTGAAATACCTAGCTTGAACTAGAAAACTAAAACTTGCAACTTATTCAAGAGATGAAAATTTGCCAAAGTCCATTTCACAGATACTTCATCAGACAATTTATATATCATCTTCAGATACCTTCACACAGTTCTTCAAAGGTTATTATTTTCACCTGAGTATTAAGACATAAAGAATTAGAAGTCAAACTACATCACAAACGTTGGACATTTTTGTATTCAATTTAGACATTGATATGAAAACTTGGTTCTGCAAATTTAACAAGAAAATATTGTTAATAGGTAAACCAACTCTGAACTTTTCCTAGTTGATAATTGGCTTATCAAAAAAACAGTTAAACTTGAGGATGGAAGAAGATTAAACTTAAAATTCTTTGTTGATTTAGCTGGTTAAGGAGGAAATTAATTTGCCCTTTTATTAACTAAAATCTGTGGGGAGAACTACCTTGAAAATAAATGTAAAGCGTGTGAGGCTGAAAATAATGTACATAGAAACTCTTCCTATACAAAAGGACTACTTTAAGACATGCTAAAAGTTAGTGATAAACAGACTAGCTTACTTTAAGGTAGAAGAGTCTCCAGTATTACTGCTACTACTAATTGATGAAGATATTAAAGATCTGGACGGAGTGAACTCTCCTGGTACATTAAAATGGCTTTTTTCACAAAAAATATTAATCTACAAAACACTATATAATCAGTTTTTCCTCAAACAAGAAGTAGGTAGACATTAACATCCGGCGAAGGATTTCACCCATGCTAAATTAAATATGAAACGTTTGCTCACTTGTTACCTTACTGTAAAAGCATAAATACCATCTGCAATATAAATACTATCCCACCATCTTGCCTAAAAAAAACATGAGTAGAAAATAAAATTACAAATATTGAACCATTAAGTTGACCTAATGATAAAGTCAAGATAACACTTTTTCTTAGTAGGTAATATGAAATATATGATACTAAATGTGGAAAAAGAGCAATTAACATAAATGAAGACATTCTTATAGTTGGGAATACCTGGTGACTCAGGGGAACGAAAACTGCAACTTTATCATTAAATTCCCCAGCCCATTTCCTTCTCGTCTAGAAACACTACATAGTGAATATTCTCTTTTAATACCAATATATATATATATATATATATATATATATATATATATATATATATATATATAACTCCAGACTTTCCCGCCTTTTCTGATGCTTGTGTCCTTGCTGGCGAATTTGGAGAACCAAAAAATCACATGAAATTATTTCTTTCGATAGTTTGACACTTTAACCATATGTAAATTACTTTTCTTATTATATCACAATAATAGTTTAGATAGAACTAATGTGAAAAGATTTTAGATTCATCGTTTGAAATGATATTTTGATAAAAAAAAAGACAAAAAAAATATTGCCAACACTAAAGGTATAGCTACTTAACAATCTTATGACCAATACTTACAAATAAAAGATTAACAATTTGGAATTAGATGATTTTTAAATTCTATTTCTACATATAGATTAACTAAATAACCAAACGCATATGAAACTCACTTAAAAATAAAATTGCCCTAGTAATTTTTTTAATTCAATCGTGAATGATATTGGCAAAGATGGCAACGGTGAACACAAGACATGGGGAATTGATATGAATTCGCTTGCAAGTTGGCTATAAAACATCGTTGAATGTCGCGAAAAAGACAGTCTGAGTCGCCAGCGATCACAGAGACTTGCTACTGCACGCGATGGGTGCTTCCAATGAAGCAGCAGCATCCGTTTCCTTGTAGATTTTACCTTAGAAAGTTCGGTAAGTATGGTTACCAGAGACTCGGGAAGGTAGTAAGTTAACTGGTTATATGTACAAGTTAATTCCAGATTAATACAGGTTGGCGTCAGGTTTAAGTATCCCAAAAATTTGATTTGTGGATATTTGCCTCCATAATTATAGTTGTAAGGTGCTCAGAATTTACTTTTTGATAACCACCTTTGCCTCAAGGCTCACTCAGACTATACTGTTATTCTTTGCCACACAACATGATTTATGGTCTAGCGTTGTGAAACTTAATTGGGCTTTAAATCTGATAAAAGTTTATGCAACTTGTGAAAGGCATGAGGACGTGGACATTGGAATGGTATTGTGTATCAACTAAGGTGAGTTTTACTATGAAAAGTGCAACTTTTCCTCATATAAAAAGTATTAACAGTATGGGACAATTGTTTGCACAGGATATGAACATCTGTTTTGGCTTAGTTCACAGACGACATCATATGGTTCACTCTGTTAACAGAAAACATATATTGATATACAATGTGGTTAGGTTTACTCAGGTAAAATGGTGCCAGTTTGGCATGTGTTAGGGTCCAGTTTGACCATCAGCTGTTTTGATGCTGTAGGTTAGATCTGTTTCTTAGCCTGGAAAAAACTAAGATCTAAATTGGTAAATTAATGCTGTGTTGTTATATCAGAGCCAAAACTCAAACACCTTTTATAGTACATGAAGTGCAATCTCTTAAAGAATTCTTGAATGTAATGTGATATTAATGTTGTTTCATATTAGAACTGGAATTCAAAATTTTATAACTTGTAGTTAGGTTAGTTTTAGTTGAATCATGTCTAAATTAATCATTAGCTTACTATGAACATGAAGTAAGGTGCAGTTGAGTAATGGAGAGGTAATGGTTGAAGGTGGGCCGAGATCCACATGGGTCTAGATCAGTGAAATCCTTCTGTTATATTAGATTGATAGAATGGTCACACACAGTTGTTGAAAAGCAAATAGCATGCCCATTAGGTCCCTTTGAGGCTTTAGCTTTGAAAGAGTGAATGATCAAACAGTTGACATTTGTAAACTTCATATCAACAAAGCTACAAATGAATGTCAGAACAAGGACAAAATATTTATCATCTGTACTTAGGTGTGTTACTTTCATCTGTCTATGTTAACAACTGGGTTATGAAAAATTTGAAAAATCATATTAGATTGAAATCTGCCTGTTCTAACCCTACAAGAAAGCCTAAATGGCTGTTCATTATACTATTAGCTGAAATAAGAAACATACAAGGAACAACTACAAAAACATTTAAAAGAAAACTTGATATGTGGTTGATAGCAATTCCTGATGGGCCCAGGATTTATAACAGTAGAGATGAATGGTCTTATTCATCAAGCAAGATATGTGGCCAGATCTCATTGGTACTCAGCTACTGACTCCCTCATTATTTCACACAATCCCTTGTAACTTTGTTTGTGCTGAATGTGAAATTCCTTTTCACACTTCTGTCATAGATTAACTGCTTAGCCCTGCCAGCAGTGCATGACCATTTTTCTAAGTTACAGTATTGTATTAGATCATATTTATTCTGCTTCCAGTTTATTATGCATGATCATGAATTGATGGTGCATCTGCACCTTTGAATACAATTTATTCAGTGATATCTTGATATTAGTAGTATTGCTGAACATATCGTGAACATTTATACCCTCACTCATTTTCTCCCCTTTGAATCCAAGACTTTCTCAGCCAATTTCATTTTGGCTAAAGTTCCTCATTATCAGTATTTTAACATGTACAAGTAGGGCTAGTCTTGCTGCTGGGAGGGTCCCCCACCCCCCCTAGTCACGGACAAAAGTCCACATCAAGGCCAGGCCCTAATTGGAATATAGAGAGAATTGAGAAAGGGGGAGAAACAGGCAGGCAAAGTATTTACAAATTTTTGAGACAGTGAAAAACCTGTCTCTTGAAATGAGCCAGGTCATAGTTATTGGGAAAGACA
>JAYMFT010253576.1:0-10870 GCA_038088735.1 Panulirus argus
GGGCTGGTGAAGCTGTTAGAAGCTGGCAGCCAGAGTTGCGTGAGAAGTGGCGTAGATGTGTGCGAGCAGTAGAAGCCTTGTTGAAGGCCATGCAGCGACCATTAGGGTGGGCTATTGTGCAGCAGCAGAGAGATTTGGTGATTCAGGCAGGCTCAAGGAGGGTACTGCAAGTGTTTGTGCAGAGTTTATAAGAGTTGGATAGTAAGAGTGTCATGTTGGAACCATTACAATAGACAGATGGCTATTGGGTGCCAGCGGGCATTTGCGTCTTTCCTAGTTATACGAGGGTAGTGAGACGGGAAGTCTTGGTGGCCGTAGCCAATGTGGGCAAGACTTATATACCACTCAGGTCAGTGGAAGGTAGCCAAGGTGTCATATGGCCGAGAAGTAATCGGGAGAACAGTAAATAGTCACACCGCCGTACAGACAGTATCGGCTGAAGAGGCTCGGCAGTACCGGCAACGGACGGGAGGGAATATGGCTGAGAGCCAACTGGATTCATGGAAGAAGGAAAAACTAGATAGACTGTTGTACCAGTATAAGAGTGTGTTTGCAGAGGATGAACAGGAGTTGGAGCGCGAGATACACTTAACGAGTGATGTACCCATTCGGCTGCCTTTTCGACATATTCCCCCCAAATGTATAACTCAGGTGAAGGTTCATATAAAGGGTTACTGGAACAAGGAGTGATTGAGGAGAGTGCGAGTCCATATGCAGCTCCAGTTGTGCTGGTGAGGAAAACGGATGGCTCAGTGAGGCTGTGCGTCGATTACAGGAAGGTGAATAAGATTACTGTGAAGGATGCCTTCCCATTGCCCCGGATTCAAGACACGTTGGATGCCCTGACTGGAGCACGGTATTTTTCCTCCTTTGATTTGGCTGCCGGGTACCACCAGATTACGGTGCGAGCCTTGAATAGTGCTAAGACTACTTTTGTGACACCTTTTGGGCACTGCCATTATATGCGCTGTCCCATGGGACCGACCAGTAGCCCTGCCACCTTCCAACGTTTAATGGAATATGTCTTTAGTAATCACATTTTTGTCCGCTGACAGTGTACCTTGATGATTTCTTCGTTTCCTCGAAGAGTGTGGGGGAACATTTGGATAGACTAGAGATGGTGCTGAGCTCTTGAGGAAGAATGGGTTAGAGCTGAAGCCCTCCAAGTGTCATAATCTGACGCCACACGTTGAATATCTGGGGTTTGTTATATCACTGGAAGGAATCATCACAGACCCAGAAAAAATTCAGGCAGTCCAGGAAATGGCCCATCCAATGCACCCTGAAGGAGGTTAGAGCACTTGTGGCATTTTGCTCCTTCTACAGGCGATACATTAAGGGGTTTGCTAAGGTGGCTGCACCATTGCATGCTCCAATGAGTGGAGAATCAAAACCAAATGTTACCTAGCACTTGGGTGAGACAGAAACCAGAGCTTTTGTACAGTTAAAGGAAAGGTTGACTCATGCACCAGTTTTGAAGAATGCAGTCTATGCTATACAGTTTGTGGCAGAGACAGATGCTAGTTTCGAGGGATTAGGGGCAGTTCTTTCACAGGAACATGATAGGAAATTGTATCCAGTAGTTTTTGCAAGCATGGGATTAAGTACGTCAGAACGGAATATGAGCAACTACAGCTCCAGGAAGTTGGAATTGTTGGCCTTGAAGTGGGCAGTGACAGAACAGTTCAAAAATTATTTGGCAAGAGGACAGTTTGTATTGCTGACGGATAAAGATTTATTGGCACATTTGCACACGGCCAAGTTGGGAACTGTGGAGAGCAGGTGGCTGGGAGATTTGAACCGGTTCAACTTTGAACTTAAGTATCGACCGGGCAAGAGAAATGTCAACGCTGATGGGTTGTCCCGGAGAACATACAAACTGGAAACGGAGGAGGGAGAGGCGTTTGGAGAGACTTGGGAGAACACCCCGGAGGCGGTAGAACAAAAAGGGGTAGCATGGATGAAAGTGTGGGGCAGAGTGAGCGCGGATGAGATGAGGGATGCACAGAAGTCTTGTCCAGTATTGGGTAAGCTTTGGATGCGAATGACTGGGAAGCTGCGTCGTCAGGAAATAAAAGAGCTGCTGCAGTCTCATGAATGTACACAGCTGTGGAGGGTGAGACGACAATTGATCATGAGGGAAGAGGTGATTTACTGAAGAGGAGAGCAGAATGAACGGAGGACGTGGAGAGTAGTGTTGCCAGTGGATCAGAGGAAGGTGATACAGGGGCCCACGATGAATGGGGCCATCAGGGGGTCGCTAGGACCACAGCGTTGGTGACGAAGAGGTTTGCATGGCCGGGATTGCATGAGGATATCAAAAAGTATATGACTAAATGTAAGACTTGTGCAATGGCAAAAGAGGAGGGTCCCGGGTGCAAAGACTAGGCTGGGGACGGTGGAAGCTGGGAAGCCTTGGGAAGTGTTGGCTGTAGATTTCACAGCGCTAGAACCGGCTAGAGATGGGAAGGAGAATGAGTTAGTGGTTACTGATGTGTTTAGTGGTTACTGATGTATTTAGTAAATTTGCCTTAGCTTTTCCAACCAATAATCAGAAGACATGTACAGTGGCAAGGATTTTGGTAGAAGAGATATTGAATAAGTTTGGTTGCCCAGAGAGGATCCATAGTGATCAGGGTCGGAATTTTGAGGGGCAGCTGGTGGAACAGCTCTGCAAGTATTATCGGGTTCAGAAATCTCGAACGACTCCATACCACCCACAAGGGAATGGTGTTTGCAAACGCTTCAACCGGACTTTGCATGGGATGTTGGCTACCTTGGGTAGGGAACAGAGGCAGCATTGGCCAAGGTACTTGTCCAGTCTGACGGCTATTTACAACAGTACTCCACATGTTGTGACGGGGTTTTCACCTCACTATCTGGTGTTTGGAGTGGAGCCTCATTTGCCCTTAGACTGGTTCACGACGGATACCGACGAAGCTACTGTGGCACACCACCAGTGGGTGAGGGAGCTCCAGAAGAAACAGCAGGCTGCTTGGAAAGCTGCTTCAGGGAACATGCGGCGATACAGTGAGGTGAATCGGAGGAAAAGGCAGGAGCAGGGTAGAGCAGAGCCTTTGCTAGTGGGCCAACAGGTCTTGCTTAGGGACCACTCAGTGTTAGGCAGGAATAAGACACACCCTAAGTGTTTAGCAGAGGTTTGGGTAGTCGTGGAGGTGTTAGATGAGATCAGCGGGGTGTATAAGGTGAAACTGGAAGGGGACGAGGGCCATAAGAAGGTACTGCACCGCAGCAACTTGCGTCCGTGGCGGCAGGATGACAACACTGGGCTACAAGGTCAATGTGAACAAGACGGGTCGGGCCGCGAAGGGGAAGACCAAAGGAAGGAAGAGGTAGAAATGCCGAATATGGCTGAAGTGTTGCGGAGACTTGGCTTTGAGGATCGGCTTGCACCTGTCGAGGAGGAACCCGACGGGGAATTGGTAGAGACAAAATTAGAGCGCAAGGAGTCAAGACAGGGGACACTAGAGGAAGGAGAAGAGCAGAGTGAAAAAGATGCAAGGGGAAAAGATGAGAGGGAAGTAAAGGAGACTACTCGACTTAGAAGCTCTAGAAGGATTGCAGAACAGGCGGGGAAGGTAGGTCTGGTTGTGTGGTCTGCGAGGGATGTGCACGTGGGGGCACGCACAAAGTTTGAGGGGGTGAGTGTGAGGATTTGAATTTAGCACACTGGTGTTGGAGGCTCGGTGGCTAGACGTAAGGCACGCGAGTCGACAGGCATTGTTGACGAAAGGCGATTTCGATAGGACAAAACTCGTTGTTGTGTTCGCGAGGACGGAACTCAGCTGGGTTTGCAGGTATGTCAAGGCTGTCGGTGTTAACTAGGTGATGCAGGAAAGGATGTAAGTTGTGCTTATGTGCTGATAATAAAGTAAGGAAGTCTCTTTGTTATGGTAATCGGGTTTGCAGGAGTTTCTGAGAGGAGCGCTTGGGGAGAAGATGTCTGGCGATTGCATTGACGTTGAGAAGACTGTGAGTGAGCCTCCCGTATCGCCCTCTCAGTTTGATTGGCCTGTGCTATACGCCATATTGAGTGTCAACTTCAGTGGCCTGTGCTATACGCCATATTGAGTGTCAACTTCAGTGGGTGCCCGTTGTTACGGAAGGGCTGGTGACTGGTGTATGTCAACGGCGCCAGGTGGTTGCGAGAAAACTACCCATCCTTGGCTGGACCCGCAAGACTACCGCCGCTGGTGCACCTAAGTGCTCGGTGTTACATCTCTGTGTGGGGGAGTTGGTAGCATTCCTTGTTCATGAGAGGTACCCCGAGTGAGCCAAGTAACGGGATTCAGGTAGACTCGTATGGTAACCAGATTGTGAGTGGTGTGAGACGAGTGGGGAGAGGCCTGAGAGGTGCTATGTTTTGGAGAAAACTCCGGCAGTGCTTTGACAAGTACATGTTGGTAGTCTTGACCCATGTATTGTATGTAAATATATTTGCGAGCAGCTGGGGTAAAGTGTTTCTATTTGGAGTTAATTTCTTCATTTTATGTAAATAGCATCTGTGAGCAGCTATGTGTTTCTATTTGGAGCTAATTTCTTTATTTTATGTAAATATCTTCTGTGAGCAGTTAAGTGTTTTTGTTTGGAGAAATTTCTTACTGTAGGGTTGGCAATAGCTGTAAATAAAAATTTTGTAAACCCTACATGTTGTTTGTACACCCCAGCAGGAGATTCTCTGTATTGAGTGCCAAAAGTGAGCCCAAAGACAGACGAGGGCAGCTTTAACCCAGCTCATTGCATATTGTAAAGAATATTCAGTAGGTTGGTCGTCTTGTATTGATTTGTACCTGTTTCAATGTAACTGTTTGCCGAAGAAATGCTTTACGTAATCTATATATGTAAAAGCAGGAACGTTATCGAGATATATACTTTTTCTGAGCAAAATTATTACTGTTCTTAGGTTCAACTTTGTCCTGGCTACATTAGAGGTGGTCGCTGGCGGAACAACATTGTCGTACCGAACGGTGTCTTGTTTGTTATTTGAAGTTTTCATTTGTGAAATAAAGGAATATTAATGCTAATTATGCTCACAGTTAATTCACATTCCATTTTTGATTGTTAAATTGTAGAGGAGTCTTCTCTGGAGTTTATAACCAGCTTAAGGTGAGGTGTGTCGGAGTAAGTTACTAAGTCTGTTATGATGAAGGCAGTGTGAATGTGGTAAGGGTAGATATTGACTAGCATTGATAACGATATTGATAATCATGTACTTAACTAATGGGAAAGGACAGTAATTAGTAGTAAAATATACACCATGGATACTTGATACAATTTTGAGGATTGTAAGGAAAGAATTTCAATAGATGTACACTTTCTAGAGGTGATCCAGTCTGGTATTGCATGAAGTAAAGTTTTGCAGTATGGACCCACGTTTTCTAGATAATAATACTTAACGAAATTGGTACTGTTGGATTCTGTACAATGAATTAAGTTCATTTAAAGTGTGAGTTTAAGTTTTGCACCTCGAACCCCTTAGATTTAAAGTTCTTATAAAATGGGCAAGGATATGTAGCAGAGGGAAATTGTAGGGTAGAAACACTAAAACGAATAGTTAAGATTGTTTATGATGCATTAGTAACACTCGTCCAATTCTTGCAAATAGTATAAGAACAGTTGGGACACCTATGATGCTCGTATTTCACTTTATAATGTCCTTTGCACTATGTGTGAGCACATCAGGAAAGTGATCTTCCTGCGGACAGCTGAAAAAACATTCACCCGACACTTGTGACACTTGTATGGATTCTTGAGAGTTTTATTAGATTTCTCTGTCAGTATACAAACTGTCAGTATACAAAGTTGTGATGTCTAGAAAGGTATAATTTTCTTTATTATTTATGTATTTCACTGAATGCTGCCATGTGTCGTAACATTTGAATCCTGCCAAATGTGAGTTGTATAAATATGTTGCATGCATTTGGATGTCTACATAGATTTAAGGATCATATTAATGTCTGAGATCTGTCCCACACAGGGTCAGATTCCTTTATCCCTGCAGACATTTGAGCTCATTGTTTACCCTCCAAACCAAACAAATTATGGTGCAGTTAAGGGGAGCATTAATATTAGATGCCACTAGGCATGAGAATCATTAAGATCGGTAGGTTATCTTTTTGATTTTTTATTTATTGGTGTTTACCATTATTTATTAACTCAACCTTTTTCCCTCTCCTTTATAGCCCTACCACTATTAATCAAATTAATAAAAGTTTAGTTTTAAGAGTAAAATTTTACCCATGAATTGGAGTACTGTGATTTATTCTACATTAATAAGGAAATGTTAATTGAAAGGAGTTTGAAGATCAGAGAAAATGTAGGTAATTGTGTAGTTTAGTTGTGCATTGTCATTGTGATTGGAAATGAATGGAATTGGTATTGTGAAGCTCAGCATAGTGCATATAGTTCACATTTGCCAGGGGAGATGACATCACCTAACTATACCAGTAACTACAAGAATCTTGACTCTCCTGCAAAGTTGGCAGGGCTTTGAAGCAAAGGGTAATATTAAGAGTGAAACACAAAAAATCTTCTTGTTCAACTAAACAATCTAATCTAATTAGACTTGACCAAATCCATCCCAACCTGGCTTACCAACGCCTAGTCATCTTTGCTCAAACTTAGACTAGTGAGGGAAAGATTAGGATAGGAAAACCTTGCACAGAGTAACATAGAACTTAGCTTTCAATAACCTACATTATCTTTGCTATACCAAGCCTACCCTTGTTTAATGTAGCTTACCCTACATTAACCAAGCCTAGAAGATACCTGGCATAAGGATGCCTTTCATAGGCTACCTACCCTCCCCTAACCTAAGCATATCTCGCCAACAAAATTGATAAAACGTATGTTACCATATATGCCATAATTGAGAGTAACATACTAATTAATTCTTATCTTATGAACGTGGAGAATATGGTGGCATCAGTCACTGATGTGGGGTATTTTATTAAGGAAGGACTATGCTAGTTATATATGAAGACACTGGCATGATCATTCTTACACATCCTGTCAATGTTTACAGTGCACATCCTTGTTAGAATTCTAGATGGACATAATTACAGCTTTGGTTGACAGTTTTGAATATATTTTTACTGATTAAGATCATGGTATGATGATCAGCTGTTTGTTATCTGTATAGGAAGGACAAGGAGGATAAATTAACTAAGGTTACCTCAATTTCATCCTCCACAGACTCTTTAAAAGTAAATCTATTTTCTATTCCATTGGGTACCAATCACTACCCAGTTATATAAGATCACATGTATTCAGTTATACTTTCTTTCACTGAACTGTGCCATGTCTATTTTAACACTAGTCCAGACTTAACCAGTTTTTTTTCCTTTTGACTATCACAGTAATAAACCACAGCTTCTCATTGAATAATAAACCAGTCTGAGACTCTACATTTAGTGATATTGAGCTCATACATTATCTTTGTTTTTATTTTTTTTTAACCCTTAGAAAAAATGGGACTTGGCAAAGCTTTACCAATAGCAAATTTTGCTTTTCAAAAAAGAATATGTTTACTGCTGAATGATAAAACATCTCATATGCCAATTTCTGTTGTCTCTGACTGCTTTATCATGGCAAAAAACTAATTTTTTTCCAAGTAATTTTATTATAACATGCCATTTTTCACATGTTATGAGGTTTTGATAGACTGTTCAAGATCAGGAACACATTGATATTACGTGAAGTAGGAAATATGCCAAATAAATCATAAAGTTTAAAGTGGCAGCCAGAACTACCATGAAGTCAGGCCAGATCAGTAAAGGGTATTCCTGTCTGAAACATTAGAAAAATGATGACATGAATATAGTTTAGCATTTGTTTTTTAAAACAATCCCATAAATTTCAAAAGGGTTCAACAAAATCCAGTGGTATAAGCAAACAAAAGTTATGTTATCTATATTAAAGAGAATGGTATTTAACATGTAATGCATCAAAAGAATGCAAAGAAATGTTTAGATAGTTGATTGAAACATTGTTAAAGGGAAATCAAATATATTCATATCTTAGAATGTTTTAAGAATTACTTTTTACATTATTACACTGTGGCAGTATCATACCCAGTGAGGAAGGAGGTGCTACTACTGTGTAAAGTAAAAAAAAGCTAGGAATTGGGAAAAGTGTTGAATTTCAGCACATTAGGCATGGAATTAAAGGGGGTGGGGGTGTTGACCAGTTGCATCAGGGCAATAGTTTTAGATTTGGATAAATACCTGAGGTGTACTGTTACTTTTAGTTTTGACAATTTTGGAGCCTCACTGCCTCTGAGAACACTGCGCTGGAGTTGCCCTCTGTCAGTAACCTGTTAAGGGTAAAGGACAAAAGGCTAAGAAGCGGCACTGGAGTCTACCAGTTATACTAAGGTTTAAAGGAACAAGCGACTGAGGGTGATGGGGCTGAATGTGAATGGGATGACTGGTGAGAATAGAAGGGGGAAGATTGTGGAGCGGTTTAAGAATAGTAGCGTGGATGTGCTAGAGATTGGGGAAACCCATATACCCCAGCAGGGTGTGTGGAGTGAAAGTGGAAATAATGAATGCAAGTAATGGGAGGGCATGGAAGGAGGTGTGATATGGACGGGAACGAGTGAAAATTATCGGGGGAGAGGAATAAAAGGATGTGCAATTCTGCTCTCACCAAGAGTATGGCAGGGTGTTATAGAGCATGGATGGAATGGATCAAGAATAGTGTTGTTGAAAGGAAAGGTTGGGATTGTGAAATATGCATGGGTATGTGTATATGCACCTGTGAATTTGAAGGCTGTACAAAGTAAGGATGAAATGAAGCTTTTTGGAGGAATTTGAATGACTGTATAAACGGTTTTGAGAATGAGAGAATTGTCGTTGTATTGGGTGATATGAATGTGAAAGTGAGATGTGATGAAATCGGTGAGATAGTTGGTAAATAGGGAGTGCCTAGAGTAAATGAGAATGGGAGCTATTGTGGATGTTTTTGCTGAGAAGGGTTTTTTCTTTGCAAACGCCTTTTTACGACACAAGATGATTCACAGATATACATGGATGAGGAACGATGGAAGAGAAGAGCAAAAGGCTTTGATTGACTATGTGGCATTGAATGAAAGATAGAGAAAGGCTGTGCTGGATGCTAGAGTCATGAGAGGATTCTTTGGAGAGACTGACCATTTCTTGGTTTTTGTGGGGATGACGATCAGGGAGAAGTGGAGGTATGGTGTAATGAAGAATGGAGAGGTAAAAGTGTTGGCAAGTGAGAAGATGAATAAGGAGAAATACAGAGAGGAGTATGAAAGGAAGGTGACTGAAAGCTTAGATGGAAGTGCAGTGAATGTAGGAATGCAGTCCTCTGTGAATGAGGTGTTTAAAATGTTTCGAGAGATACTAGTAAAGGTTGTAAAATCAGTAGTTGGATATAAGGTATTGAGATACAGGAATAAAAAGGGCAATGCATGGTGGACAGGACAGAAGAGATTAGAAATGCTGTGGAGGAGAAGAAAGGCATATGGTAGATTACTCAGTAGAAAGTACCACTGGAAGTTGAGCAAAGAAGGAGGTAAAAATACAAATTAAGTAAGCCGAATGTTAAGAAGCTGATAGAGAAAAGCAAAGAAAGAGTAGATGAAGATTTTGAAAGTTAAGTGAAAAGTTTTGGGAGAACAAGAAACTCCTGGAAGGAGGTGAAAAAGGAAAGAGGTGGATGTAAGCGTGGAAATGTTGATGTGAGAAGCAAGGAAGGGGATTTGCTGAATCAAAAGGAGAAAGTGAAAAGGAGATGGAAAGAGTATTTTGAAGAAATGATGAATGTGGGAGAAGGGGAGACAGCAGTTGTTACATGCATGGGTATGGAGGAGGGAAGGAAGAGGATACAAGTGCAGGGGCCTAGAGCAAAGAGGGAGGTAAGAAGGGCAATAATGAGGCTGAAGGTAGGAGAGGCACATGGAGTGGATGGGATTATGGCTGAAATGCTGAAGTATGGAGGAGAAAGCGTGATGGAGTGAATGCATCTTATATGTAATTTAGCATGGAAACAGAACGTTGTGCCTGAGGATTGGGTGAAAACTATCATTCCTTTATTCAAAGGAAAAGGTGCTAAGGATGTATGTAGCAAATTTAGAGAAATAAGTCTATTAAGTATACCAGGAAAAGTGTATACAAGAATAATAATTGACAGAGTGATGAGAGTGACTGAATGAAGAATAAGTGAAGAACAAGGGGGTTTTAGGAGAGGTAAGGGATGTGTGGATCAGATTTTTGTAACAAAGATGACCTATGGAAAAGTATTTAGTGAAAGGTAAGAAGTTGTATGCCGCTTTTATGGATCTTGAGAAGCGTATGATAGAGTCAAGTGGAATGCTTTGTGGAATAAGCGAAGGGTATATGGTATAGGAGGACAACTGATGGGTGGTGTGAAAACCTTCTATAGAGGAGCAAATGCATGTGTAAAAGTAGATGGAGAGCTGAGCGAAAGTTTTGGGATATATGTAGGTGTGAGGCAGGGCTGTGTGATGTCACCATGGCTTTTTAATATATATATATGTGGATGGAGTGATAAGAGAGATGAAAGTACAATTAGGGAAAAGGGGTGCAGAGATGGAGTGTGGTAGTGAGATATGGCGGCTAGTGGCAAGCCTGTTTGCGGATGAGAGTGTGGAGAGTGAAGAGGAGTTGCAGAAGATTGTGAGTGAGTTTTATGATGTGTGTAAGAGGAGGAAATTGAAGGTAAATGCAAGTAAGAGTAAAGTAATAGTGTTTAAAAGGAAACGGAGTAAAAGTATAAATTTTGTAAAATCATATAGAGTGAAAGAAGAAAGTGTACTAAATTGTGCTGTGGATATGTGGAGAAAAAGACTGGAAGAAGTGAG
>JAYMFT010253587.1:0-10870 GCA_038088735.1 Panulirus argus
TATATATATATATATATATATATATATATATATATATATATATATATATTGTTTACTATAATCTAGCAAAATGTTGGGCCTGGCGTGAAGATACTGATTTCCACAAGAGGGCAAACGTTACCACTGCCTAAGATAAGGAGAAGAGCCGCATGATCCCTGAGCGGCCGCAGCAGTGCCGCCAGCGTCTGGTCAGTGGCGGTACCAAGAAGGAAAATGGAAAATGTTGGAAAAACACGTTTTGTTCCCAGTGGCTACTAAGGCCAGCCAGGCGACGATGGGTCATGCCACAGGAGTCGTCCACCAGCGGCACACCACAGTAAGGAACAGTAATTGTTGAGTTACATACCACCACAATGTGTGTGTGTGGGGGGGGGGTGTATAATCGTGACAGACACATTCCAACTGGGGAAAAAATACACAACACTGAAGGTCAGTGATAGTATCACACGTTACTAGGGAAGGGAGGACTTGACTGACATGGTGAGGGAGTTGGGGTCATAACTGTGGAGAGACACATTCCAAATGAAAAAAAATAATTACTTTCAACACACCAAAGTGACGGTCATCGATAGTTCCCGAACACATCGTGGTGAGAGGTACTGAATGTAGACTGACATTATATAATGTTAAGAGACACAATATCATCATTGATTCATCAGGTACACTGGCTCATAAGCACTTACTGAAACCTTACTCAGACCTCCTATACGGAGTGATGATTGTTTATTGACAAACTATGGCCAGGATTATCGCTCGTTTCGCAACACATCACTGTGGAACAATAATCGTTTGCGAATACACAACACTGAGGGTCCTGATCTCTTCCCCCGAAATGCTCTTGGGTTTTCCAGTGGTTTACTGTCGTACAAAGGGACCAATATTGTTTACCGACTAGTACACAAAGGCATAATACTAGGGCAATGACTGTCACTGAGAGACAATGTCTCATCATGGACACAACACAATGTTTTGGGTCTTGAAGTCCATGTACAGCACGTTTAACAGACTGTTTTATTATGCCAAAGGTACATAGAGATCATTCACTCACAGTGAGGAGCTGAATGACAACCCCGGCCAACAAACAGTGATCCATGTTGACGGACAATGATCGATCACCGAGCGTGCCCAGGACAGCCCACCGTACGCCAAGGCAATATGCCGAGGTGGGGATGTCACTGAGACATATCAGACAGAGGGGCGATGAGCGCCAGCAGAAGCCCTTCTCTTGGGACCAGTGATTGGTAACGGGCCCAGGGGACTGCGGTTGTTGGCGGGGAGCCATGCTGCAGGCTACGGTCGTTCACAAACGCACCAAGCTGTGTAACTCTGATTGTTAAGGACAAACACACCAAGCTGTGGGGTTTACGGTCCTTCACGGGCACACCAAAGTGCGTGGCTCTGTTCCTTTAGTGCTGTGATTGTTTGAGGACACACGAAGTTCTGGGGGTTATTATCTTTCATAGTCTTTCCACATCGTCGGGCTAAAATCGTTCAATAACAGTTCACACTTATGAGGTTCAATGACCGTTTAGTAAGAGACCCCTTTGAGGGGAGTTGATCGTTCAATGATATACTACACTGTGGGGCTGTGATGGTTCCCAGGCAAGCCAAGCAGCAGGGGGAGCACCTTGAAAAATGGGGCATGAGGAAAAAAGTATGCAGGAAACAGGTGAGATCAGCAAGAGCCCCGTAGCTTAACTTTGACGAGACAGAAAATAAGAAGAGGGATGGTGTAAGATGATACCGGTATCACTTCAACACTATACGCCCGCCATTATCTAAAATAGGCCTTAACTTTTCCCTCACGCACACTTTATCTGCAACATGCCACCGCCGATTTACATATTCATCCAGGACCGTCATCCGAGCAGACACGAAGCTGCCAGGCATTTACATAAAGCGCTCATGACACAGATATACAGTGCTTGAACCTTCTTCCTGTCTTACCTCATTCTGTACACTGACATCTTCCCTGATCCACACACAACAAAAGGTCTAATCTATTAAGTTATGATCGATAGTAAGTCTACGCAGACAAAACACACGGTTAACATGGCCCAAACTATTTAATGCTGTCTAACAGCTACGTACATGCGTCTTAACATCTCTCGCGCACGCGCGTACATACATTTAAACACACACACACACACGAATGTAAAACATTTCCCCCAAACATCTTGCCATTAACAAACATCTCCTCTATGCCCCCATGAAGACATTCCCTTTCTCTCCCTTCCCACCACACACATACTTCCAACCCCAAACCACCCTCCCCTCCATCCCCCCTCCACACATACCCTCTAGCCATCATAACTCACTCCTTAACGACCAGCAGCTTAGGACCATATTTTGGCGAGGTCGTTCGCCAACCAGGACTCAGCTGCGGGAGCACGGCATTCATCCTGTCCACGCGTTGCCCTCCGGTAAGTTGGACAAACGGTGCTGGCTGCTGCGGCTCCTGACGACGACGAACACCTTCGCTCCTTATCGGTGTTATCAGGAATACTGGCTTATCGCCAGGTTATCCTCCCGTTGGGGAAAGTTATCATACATGCAACCAATATTCGCCAGCATTAAAAACAAAAAGATATATATTCGTTAAAAAAGCAAGAGTGCTCCCCCCCATCACCAACAGATTAAATTATATCACCGAAGCTAAAACGGCTGATCGTTGCATGATAAACTTGTCTCCTAAGAATCAGTTTTAGAAATATTTCTGAACTTCTGCGCGACGGTACAACATCACCCGAGCGCGACGGTATGATCACGAAGGGCGCGATCTTGAGGTATGATGACCTGGTCTTTGATCTGATCTTTAAAGGTCAGGTCACAAGCCCACGTCACCGTAACTCAGGGTCACACTGTCGTGCTCTGGAGTCTTACCATCGTAAATATGGGTCGCAGCGCCGTGCGCGAGGGTCGAAGAGTCGCCCTCAAGGTCGTACCGTCGTGCTCGAGAGTTCCAGACTTCCACCCACAATACACCCTCTATATCCTTCCCAGTGAGAGCACCAAACCTAACACGACCATCTGTGATTTCCTATTTTCCTTTCTTTTTCTTCTCAGTCGTAAAGTCTGGAGCAACAGGTCCTCCTCCACCTCCTCCGTCACAGACAATGTCGCTCAGGAAGATGTGCCTGGAAGGGCCAGTCTTCGATGCGTGCCCTCGACGACAGGAATATTTCCAGGAAATTCTACAAGGAACACATCCTCTTCTGTTGAGCTGTGGTACGAGAGACCAACAGAGAACCCTTCCTGTTCTATAAAGCTTTGTTACGAGAGACCTGTTGGGAACCTATTCTCCTCTGTAAAGCTATGTTTCGAGACCTATTGGGAACCTATACTCTTCTGTACACCTGTGGCACGAAAGTCCTATTGGATACCCATCCCCTCCTATAAAGCTGTGGTTCGAGAGACCTATTGGGCAACAATCCACTTCCGTAAAGCTGTGGTGCGAGAGACCTATTGGGAACCCAGTACAAATGAAGTCATTTCCAAAAGACGTCATCCCTTTGGAAAGGCTGTTGAAGAATTATCGGATTATTTCAATTCTTCCTAATCCTTCTTACAAATACTGGTTAAAAAAAATCTTGCTGAATACACATCCAAGACAGAGGTATCCAACTTTTTCCCCAGAGCTGGGAAAGAAAGGCTATATACAGAGTGAATCAGCGCTGCAGGCAACGGCGCTGGGTGTATATATATGTCACAGTCAGCAGCCGTTCGTTTCCCAGGACGCCAGCAGTCAGCGGGATGGAAAAATCATGTCCAGATAATTTCACGTTCGCGAATTTTCAAGCAAAAATTATAGCTGTGGCGAGTTATCAAGGAACTTGTAGCTTGCTGTGTGGTGAATTATTCAGAAAATTATCATATGTCGTGAGCAGTAATAACGGATATCACAGCTTCCCCATCACATCGTGATAATTTCGCGATCATGAGTTTCCAAGTAAAAATTACTTCTATGGCGAGTTGTCAAGAGATTTACGGCTTGATCCGTGAGTCATTTATTCAGGATATTACTGTAAGTCATGACGAATGAAAGCAGATAGCACAGCTCGCTCTTGGAGAATCTTACAGTAAGGCATATTTTACTGTAGAAGGTAATTATCAAATAGATTTTCGTTTTGCTGCAAAGAGAGTGATTGACTGTAATGTACAGTTAGCCTGGAAGAGTTATCGACTGTAACTGTAGTTTGTCACAGAAGAGTCACCAGCTCTCTTGTGGAGACTTCTGGAGGAGGGATGACGTTACTCTCTGAGGAATCGTCATGAAAAGAAGTTCCTTGTGACTTTTTATGAAATAAATCACGTTTGTGAAGAGTTATTGATGACCAAGTCACCCCGTAACTCTCGGACCCCCGTGTTCCGAGTTGGGATAGAGTCTCTGGCAACGGTCGTACGTCACAGCAGCTTCGCCTTATGAATCATGACTCACACTCGGGCGAGGGGGGTCAGTGAGTCGCCCAAATGTCGGGGAAAATGAAAAACAAAAAAGCATCAGAGAAGAATTCACCGCCAGAGGAGAGACAGCCACAGCAGACGAGCCTCAAAAAAAGGCACAGAAGTTTAGAGAGGAATACCCAGCGAAGATAAGGGCATCTTGGTCGAGGGGGAGGAGGGAACTGCGAACCGAAGAGAAAAAATACACAATTTTGCATCCCTGGTTATAGGGACACAAAATAACAGCCATAAACACACATACAACTGGATATCATGAGATACGGAAACTCACAGTAGGTCCACACACACACACACACACACTAGCGGAAGCATGGGGTAAGAGTATTCGCCTGCACACACAAGGTTAAGACATGATACATATCTACAAGATGAAGGGACAGGGAAACACGAGTATAAAACTCACACCATAAACCACAATACACGGACAGTAATCTCTTTCTCCTCTCTCTCTCTCTCTCTCTCTCTCTCTCTTACACACAAACACCTTTCCTAAACAACAGAACCCCATCTTCGAAAAAAGAAGAGAGAGAGAACTGCTTCAAGAACTCGGTCACTTTGACAGAAGGTCCACGACCATAGCACAAAGAGAGACGAATGGATGGTCAGGCAGACAGTCGGAGGCGCATGGCCATCGGCCGCACCACAATGAGAGGGACACACAGGCCAGCGGTGAGGATGACAGATCACCGGCAGACCCAGAGGCACTGCTCAAGACATTCTTGTGTAGATTATAACGTGGGTTGGCTGGCTGGCTGGCTGGGATGAGTGGACGGGGTGGGGTCGTGGCTGGGGGGTTCAGGCCCCCTGCAGGGCTCTGGCTGTGGTGGGGAGGGAGTCATGTGTCCTGCTCGGCGCCTGCCTGCCTGCCTGCCTGCCTGCTTGCCTACTTTCTTCTGACGCCAAGACCAAAATATTAGTTGACCATTTTGTTGTCTGCTTGTCGTCCGGGTTGCTTCGCCGCCTGCTTGCTAGCTTCACTGCCTGCCTGACGCCTGCCTGCTACCTGCTTGCCTGCCTGCCTGATCTTCCTCATTCTTCTGGTCGCCTCTACCTGACGTCAAAGCCAGCAGTAATAACACCCCTCATCATAAGCTTACTGAAACGTTTAACTCTGAGCTTCGTGCACCGTACTCCGGCGGCTGCTTGTCTGCTTGCCTCCATGTTTATCTGCCTTCATATCTTGTCTGCCTGACTATCCATTCTTTTCACCTAACTACATATTTCTATCCTCCTGTCTTCCAATCTGTCTACCCACCGACATGTGTCTGCTTGCCAGCCTGAATGCCTGCGTAGTCTTTTGTTTGTCAGTTCAGTTGTTTACTCGCCTATATGATGTGCTTACCTGTATATCTGTTTGCCTACCTATCTGTCCACCTCTAATGTCACGTCATCGCTTGCATCTCTAGCTGTGAGTCAAGTCGAACACATCAGCAGTGAGACAGGAGTGTGGTCTCGCTGACGCATTTCTTGTGTGGGGACTGTTTACACGGACGACCCCCAGTGTCTGCGAGTGGGTAGGACAGAGGACCTGCGTCAGTACAGACGCATTTGTCGGTGTCTTGAGACAACGTGAGTCAAGACGATAGTCATGACACTTAGTTGTCGCTGGGTTTAGTATGAGTGAGTACAGGGTGGGAAGGCGGAGGTAAAGTGTGTCCTAAAGCGGAGTTGTCTTGAGTTTCGTCAGCGTGAGTGTGAAGGGTGAAAGGAGACGAGAACTGATGAAGTCTTAGAGCATCATGGGCACATACACACACCTGTAGCTCAAGGCTCTGGCCTGAGGTAAGGGACCTCTGTGAGGCATAATATGCACAGCCTTCATTCATAATACGAGGAACTACAAACACACACACACACACATAAGGACATCCAAGGTGTATCGGTTCGCGTTACGGACCGTTATGCAAGCACGGTTCATCTTGGTTCAAACCCGCATAGGTTCGAATCCTGGTAGTGGAGCTGGTCAACAATCCACCCAACTGTTTATCCTCCCCTTGGGGCTGGTCGATGAAATGTGTACCTGACTTAGGCTGGTGTGTGTGTGTGTGTGTGTACACACATAAGAGTAAAGGCATGGCACATATATACAAGGTTAAGAGATAGGGCAACACGGGTGCAAAACTCTCCCTCCGTCACCTACAAACAGCAATCACAAAAAGTTATCACACTCACACACACATTCAAAGAGGCCAATAAGCGAAAGAGCTTAGGGTTGTACTGCGACGAAGAGATAAGCGACACGACAGCCAGTCAGTATCTGAAATGTTTTAGAGAAATACAGCACGATAGTAAGGTGGAACAGAGAAACTTTGAAAAAAATATCGTGGACAAGGCTGGAAATAGCTCAACACTTTCCCATGAATTCATGCAGAGTAAACTGTCAGTTAAACAGCAGCTAATTAAGCAAAGGGATTCAGAGGGAAGAGTTGTAGAGGATGATGTAAGGCTATTCGTGGAACTGAAAGACAAGTTCCAAAGTGTTTTCACAGTGGAAGACACTATAGCCCCAACACCAGCGAGATGAAATGGTGAGGAGGTCTTGCAAAGCACTGAAATTTCAAACATATTTATGGTACTGCTTGTAATTATTCTAACTGGTAGATTGTTCCATATGTTAACAATCGTATTATAGAAAAAGTACTGCCACGAGCCTGCATCCATTACTACCAAACCATCACGGGACAAGTCCTGCTACACCCGAGTCAAGATTGGTCTAAACCTTCCCCAGTCATCAGGTACCTAACCCGCGCCAACCTGAGTTACAAAAGAAATAGTCTCTCTCGTAATTCGTCATAAGGACCAAGGGATAGGGTCACTGGAGATAAGGGATGGGTCGCTCAAAGACCAGGGTCCACGGCGGATGAAGGCCTGGCGAATCTTGATTAAGTACATTATAATTAATACAATAGTTTTCAAACTAATAAGAATTTTCGGATTTCTACTAATGAATGTCTTCATAGTTTCAGATATACAAGTCCACCGTTGATTATCAGAAACAAATGTTTCCATGAACATTACAAACAGCTCATCATTAATGATAAGGAAAATGAGAAGCATTTCATTAATTTCATTAATCGTTCTTTTTTTTTTTTTTTAGTCAAATGTAAGGAATTCTACTGTCTGGCAGTTTTAAAAACGCTTTGAAATTTGCAAAAAGGGACATCAGTTTCCCATCTCGTGATGGGATGGAATGGAATGGGATGGGGATAGATGGCTGGAATACCAACGAGCGAAGGAGACGAGCCAGAGGGCAAACTCTCGATATAAGAGGCACTGAGGGAAATATAATGACCTTTAGAACATCGGTGACATTAAACGATGAGCGTAGGAGGTGAGGTGGCGATAGAAAAAGGATGAGTGTGTGTGTGTGTGTGTGAGTGAAGGGCGGAGGGAGCTAGGGGGCTGGAAGGCGACTGGAGACTTTTGCCCAGCAAGGAAACTCACACTCTTCCAGACCTTCTTAAGGGTTCGGTGGGTCCAGAGGTTACCAGGCCGTATAGGGAGGGTATCCTGCCCCCCTCCACTTCCCCCGTCCGGCCAGCATTACCGCCTACAACTTGGCTCCTCCATCACTCCGTCTGTCGGTTTGTCTTTATATAACGTATTTTGCTTTACTGTCTCTATCTACAGGAATACAAAGAAAAGCAAACACCAAACAGGTTTTTGTGACAGTGGAAAAGGTCAGAAACACCGGGGTTTAGTGCAGGAAGTGTATAAACTGGTTTTACTGGAATTTAATCAATCCTATTCGATTTGGGGAGACCTATCCCGTAAAGCCTGTTGAGGTCAGGTCATGACCTGGTAAAACATGTGTCCTGATGACGAGCGACTCGCAAAACCTGATACGAAATTATTCAGATCCTGAGCAGTAAATAATTCACGAAACGATGAAACGTGACTAATGAACTGGTGAAAAGTGATTCACGAAAGAGTGGGGCGCGACACATGATGAAAAATGATTCAAGTGAGAAATAATTCACGAAGGGATCGAACCCCGTCACGACCCGGTGATTCTTTGCTTCATGAATTCATGAAACATGACCTTTCAGCCAGACGGTGCGGTCCCTTAGGGTGACAGTACAACCCCTGAGGAAGACGGACCGACCGACCGACCCCTGGGTTCATGATGGTGTAAACCTTAAGTATGAGGACAAAGGTCATATCTATGGGAAGTATTCTCGTGGTCAAGGGTGGTTAACGGTGCTAGATAATGGTCCACTGACCCATAGCGAATGGTGGCATACTAGACCAACGACCTTGCGACGGGTGATTTAGCCGACCCAACAAGTCAATGAATTGTTCACGACCTGAGGGTAACAGGGTTGAGCCGGTCTTTTGACCCGGCGAGGCGCATTGAGGAGGGAAGTGGAGGGAAGGGAAGGGAGGGAAGAGGAGGGAATGGAGGGAGGTGGAGGGAAGGGGATGATTGCGTGCAGCGGAGACAATAAACTCTGCTTTGAACAACGGGCCAATAACTTCTATCGATAAGCCGGGCATGAGAGACTGTCATTACCCGGGCGGAGTACGGCCTCCTGCTGGCTGCTGAGCCAGCTGACTCGCCCCGCGCCTCGCTGAACGCTGAGACGGCAGGATATCACAGGCGACCTGCACACAAGCCAACTGTACCTGTAGCTCTTGGAGGAATTATATTTCACCGAGGTTTAGTGTTTTTCTCACTGCTGAAGGAACTCCGTGTTTCTCTCACTGCTGACCGAATTCAGCGTCGATTGTCTGATACGGTAAACACAACGTAAAATTTAACAGTACCATCTACAAATTCTAAGAGTATTCCTTCTTAACGATACATCACAATCTTTCGTATTTTCAGTCGATGAGCTGAAATTACTGAAGAAGTGGTTCTCGCTATTACGTAATATTGAACATAAAATCATCACAGACGAGCCTCAGACCTTCAAGTCTATCGTTCACCAGAGACTCTGGGATGCTCACCGCCTCATCCTTCACTGTCCACACTTGGCCCGTCACGCCTCCCTACCTGATGCTTCTTAGGTTTTACACATTCACCTGCTGGTCGTCGGCTTTGATACAAGGTTCTTCAACCAGCATGTGTCTCCTTGATTCATTCCGGTATTCTGAAGTAATCACACCTGAGCAAACCTAAAAATTTTCGGCTGACTCTCGACTGATGTAGAAAAAAACAAACAAACAATGAAAGCCAATATTCTTTTATACATTTCACCTTACATCGCTCTACAGACCTTCATAAAGTGTAGTTTTGACTGACAATTGTGAACATAAAGATCAACCACTAAACTATTAGGGTGGAATTTCAATTAAATAACGTATGTCTATATAAAAAAGAGTTGTTAGAATTTGCATTGACCAATCAGTCTCCTTCATTGGTTACGTCGATGTTTAAGGGTAAGTGTACACAGTCGTGCACGAGGATACATGTTTGTAGACCCTCGTAAGCCCAGATCATAAGTCTAGCGAATCAGTAAAATCATCTGCCACTGGAGTGTCACTTAATACCTTGTGGTAGGATTAAGCTTTTAAAAATCAACATCAAAACCGGTCATAAAGTTTACGCGAACACAATATTGCATTCAAGCCAAGTCCAGTGGAAAGCAATCAAAGTCAAGCTACAATGATAAAAGTCTTTTTGATGTGATGAGACACCGACAGGTGTGTGATTACTATTTGTCATTACTGTTTGTGTGTTATGGGGAGACTACTTCTAAACTCGTGTTGCCCCGTCTCTTAACCCTGTATATATGTAACATGTCTTTACACCCACGACCCAGCCTTAGCCAGGTGCCCATTTATCGACCAGCCCCAAAGGGAGGATGAACACCTGTGTTGGGTTTGGATCGACTGCAGCGCCAAGGATGCGAACCCATGCGGGCTCGACCCCGGGCGGGCCCTTGCGTACTCATGGTTATTAACGTTAACCACCACACCATGGTGGTCCGTGTGTGTGTGTGTGTGTGTGTGTGTGTGTGTGTGTGTGTGTGTGTGTGTAATAACTTACTTGTAATAAACCATTTGTACGGTACGACGCTGGCCGTTCTACATTCGTAGGACCCCAGATCTTGAACAGTCTCTACCATACAACTTTAAACTTCTGTATGTTGTCCGTATTCACAATCTTAAACCTCAGTTTATTCCATTTTCCACAACACTAATAAAAGTTCTTCTTTATACCTTTTACCAAAATGTTCTTCCTCAGTTTCATGTCATGACCTCTGGTTGTTCTACCTCTGCATCTTTCGAAGAACCGTTCACTGTCTACACCATCAATCTGGTTAAAAGAGTTTATATGTTGTGCTCGTGACAACCATTTCTTCTCTCTGATCACCAGTATGGCCTCCGTAAGGCGAGATCCACTGGTGATATTCTTTCCTATCTCACTAATGTCTGGGCATCATCCCTGAAAGATTTTGGG
>JAYMFT010253597.1:0-10870 GCA_038088735.1 Panulirus argus
CGGAGAGTAAAAAACAAAAACAGGAGTTCTGTATAATTTCGGTCTACATCCTGAGACCCTCTTCAGCAAAATCAAGTACGACATGAAATGTGCATGATGCAGCGTTTGAGATTATACAGAACTCCTGTTTTTCTGTTTTTTACTCTCCGAATAGTGGGTTTTTGTGGAATATATACATATATTATGTAACAGGAACATCCCACATTGGAAAAGAAGATGAAATAGAAGAGCTGGAATATTTCAGTCCAGAGTCTAGCAGTAGGTGCACACGACTCCACAAGCTCTTCATCATTTTCATTCATAACACTGAATACCCCATGCACACCAATTATACCCTCAACTGCTACATTATGGATGAATGGAGTGATTAAGAGAGATGAAAGCAAAACTAAGGAAAGGGATTACTGTGATGGTGTGGTGGAAATGTTTGATGGTTGGTGACAAGCCTGTCTGCAGATGATACTGTTTTGCTTGCTGAGAGTGAAGAGGAGTTGAAGCTTGTGTGTTTTATGTGTTGTTTAAGCTTAGGCAATTGAAGGTAAATTCAAGTAAAGTCAGTGTGTTTGAAAGGAAACTGGGGGAAAGTCTGGATTTTGCTAAGCTGTATAGAGTAAGAGAAGAAATTGTACTAAACTGTATTATTGATTTAGTTGGAGAAATGCTGGAAGAGGTCATGAATTTTAAGTATTTGGAAGCTATCTAGGATAAGTTTGGCGATGTGGAAGATATCAGGGAGAGAGTAGAACGTGTTAGAAGAGTCACTGGGTCCATTAATAGAAAAATGAAGGGTAGATTTGTTTTGGAAGTGAAGAAAGGACTAAGAAACAGTATTGTCATCCTCACCCTGGCCTATGCAACCAAAACATGGACATGGAATGAGTCACAGAGGTCAGGAATCCAGGCTTTGGAAATGAGTTATTTGAGAGGAGCTTATGGTATGACTCGATGGAATGAAGAATTGAGGGGCGTATGAGATATATTGTATGGTGGGGAATGCAAAGAGAACGAAATTTAGATAGTAAAGAGGATGAAACTTAATACTTTGCGATGGTGTGGGCATGTGGAAAAAAATACAAGACAGGGAGTTTGCAATGAAAGTGTGTCTGTCCAATTGGTGGTTGGTGTGAGAGGAAGACCACCTGTGACATGGGGAAATAGAGTGGAAGAGTAATGGAAGGAGAGAATTGGTGGAAGAATACATGGAGTGATGTATACAAGGGAGGCATGTAATGACACAAGTGGAGAATTTTTTGCAGTGGCTATCCCTTGATGGAAGTTCCTAGAGGGAACAAGCATCAGAGATGTTGATAGATTTGATTAAATGTAATGGAGTAGAGTAGTAGAGGCCCATTCATTTAAAGGCCAGTGGAGATGGGAGGAGGAGGAGGTCTTACTTGGCAGAGGGGAGAGGAGAAATGAAATACAAGGTAAGCACATGGATTTTTGTGCTGTCTGTTTTTCCCCCTTTCTGAATTCTCTCTATTTCAATTAAGGCCCAGCCTTGATGTGGACATTTGTCCATGACTGTAGCCTTAAAAAAAAGTGTGTGTATATATATATATATATATATATAATCATGTACTGAATATAGGGGAAGATTTGATGATAGAGGGTGATATTATGTGTAGAGATCTGTGCAAACTTTTATTTGTGTAAAGTATTTATTTGTGAACTGCCCACTATAATGCGCTACAAACAGTTAATTGGTGGCATGTACTGTCATCTTTCTTTGAGGGGTTCATGTCGTGGATCACTTCTTAAAGACAAGCCTTGAAGGAAGCTAGGCAAATGTGGACCCTCATTGAAATGAAATTAATCATTTCAACTTGATATATATTTTGATGGTTTTTCCCCATAGACCTGAAAATTACTTGGTTCAGAACTGCATGCTGTGCTTTGAAATACTATTTAAGGAGAGCATGAAGTCCTCAAAGCTAAAGAGCTGGTTGTTGAAGGAATGAGATACAATTCTTTGGGAAAAAGAATAATTTTGCTAAAGCATCCTAATGAGGACAAAATCATTTAACGAAAAGGTTCTGAAAGCATTATATACTGTGTCCTTTTGGATTGCTAAGGCCAATATGCCATTTGCTGTCAATAAGAGTTAATGCTTCATGTACAGACATGCTTGGCAAGGAGTCTGCATGGAAAATAGCCAAGTTTCGTCCATCAGACAATACTGTCAGTCATTGAATTGAGGATAGGTCTGCTGATATACATCTTCATCTTGGAAAGAAAGTTCATCTGAGTAACAAGTTTGCTTTGCATCTTGAAGAAAGCATGAATGTAGATAAGAATACTCAGTTACTTTTGTTGAGTACATTTTGTCATAGAATAAAATTGCGTTTTTGTTAACAACTCAAAGATCAAACAGCAGTTGCTACAGTAACAAGTGCCTTGACAGCTACAGAAAATCTAAAGGCTCTAAATGGGAAGTTTCTGTGGAACTTTGTAGCAATGGTGTGGCTGGCAAGCAAAACAATATATCCAGAATTGAGAAAGGTACTGTGTTGCCATAAACATTGTTACCATCAAGGCCGGAGGTCTGGGCATCCAGGATTTCAGTGTGCTTTATGAAGAAATGGGATTTGAATATCACCATGTATTGTTCTACTCAGAAGTTAGATGGCATTTGTGTGGACAAGTGCAAATCATGCTTTTCAAGCTGCATGAAGTGAAGGTATTTTTAGTAAACCATAGATCTTTCCTTGCTGAGCAACTCAGCAAAAGTGCTTAGCGTGTAAATCTTGCAATCTTAAGCACATATATTCAGTCATCTGAACAGCTTGCATGAAAGCATGCAAGCAAGCACCTCACATTCAAAGGGAAACTTAAACTTTGGCAATATTTAGTTGAGAATAGAGTTTGGAGCATGTTTCCACAGTTGAACAGTCGGGGTGATGTGGGCATAAGGATGCAGTTACAGTTCAAAGTATGTGCTCATTGAGAAATTCAAGAAATATTTTTCTTTATCAAGATGTGGGTTTGGGTTCATGATCCATTCAATAGTTTGTTCTGGGAAGGTTGTTTTCTCTCTGGAATGGTTGAGAAGGAATTGTTTGAGCTGTTTGCAGATAGAATCTTCAGCTGTTTTTCAGATAGAATCAAAGTTTCTGGGCACATTCTGTATGCAAGCTGTGTTAGAATATCCTGTCCATACTGCAGCTGTGTTAAATATCCTTGTCCCATATCCACAACTTGTGCAAATTACATTCTTAGCACTTACTGAAGTGAAAAGGAAGTATCTTGCCAAACGTAATCATCTTGGCAAGAAGATGCAAGTTCACCACCCTTTAACAAGTGGATTCAATCAAATATGTATATTCCCAAGACTGTAACTTGTAAGTTCATTTATATTTCTGAGCATTCAAGCGTTTACATACTTTTAAAAGCTAGCTAGTGATTTATATGTTGTGTTTATTTTGTTTAAAATCTAGTCATCCTGTGTTCACAGTGTTAATTTGTTGCAGAACATCAACAATTACATTCTTAGATGCTTAACCCCTAAGCTAGTGTTGTAAGTTTATGATTTTGGTAAAATCTAGTCTTACACTGTCAAGAGAGCATATACATTTATGAATCAAGAATAATGGAGAGAAGAGTGTTTGGGAACAACTGAGTGAATATGTAAACAGTTTTGATGTGAGAGATCAGGTATTAGTGATGGGTCATGTGAACGTGAAACTGGCTAATGTGGCAGTTGAGGGTATACAGTGAGGTGAATGAAAGTAGTGAAAAGCTTGTTGACGTGTATGCTGAAAAAGGATTGGTGGTTTGGAATACCAAATATATAAAGGACATACATAAGCATACGTGGAGTAGAAAAGATAAGCAGGCAATATTGGATCGCATTCTGGTAGGTTTGCAAAGTACTTCAACATGAATGCTGAGCCTCTGAAAACACTGCGCTGGAGTTGTTTTCTGCTTGTGGCCTGTTAAGGATGGGACAGTAAAGACTAATGAAAAGCAACTCTGGAGTTCAACACTTATGGAGACTTGCAGTGGCCACACCTTTAAGGAGTTCCTGAAGGAAACAGGCATCAGAGATATAGATAGATAGTGAATGCTGAGGGGACAGTTTGTGGGATGTCTGATCATTACCTGGTGGAGGTGAAGATTTGTGGAGGCTTTCAGAAAAGAGGGAATTATATAGGTTCAGAGGGGGTTGTGAAAGCAAGTGAGCTTGGAAAAGAGGCCTGTGTGAAGAAAGGTTTGTGTAGAATGGCAAAAAGGTAAAGTACACAGAGCTAGAGGAATGGATGATAAATGGGAGGCATTTAGGGAAGCAAAGATGGCATATTGAGGGAAGTGGTTGGTATGTGGAAGGTGGTAATGTGAGAAAAGGTATTGTTTGGTGGGATGACAAAACTAAGCTGCTTGTGAAAGATAAAATGTGTGTGGGTGCTACTTGAAAGGAAGAAATGCAAATAATTCAGAGAGTTACAAGAGAAAGTGGCATGTCAAGAGGAAAGTGCCAGGGCCTGAAAAAAAGGCAAATGAGAGTTGGGGTGAGCGAGTATCAGCAGCTTAAGGGAAAACAAGAAAATTCATTGAAAGGAAGTAATTAGTGAGAGGGAAAATGAAGACAATAAATGGGAACGTCTATAAAGGGGGCAAATGGGGCAAATAGGGAAGTATTAACAGGAAGGCAGTGGTGATGCTGTTTTATGAGTATGATTGGTGTAGAGTGTTTAGGATGTGGAGGTATGCAAAGTGAGAGTCCTGGCAAGCAGTTTGTTGAAGAGAGAAGTGTTGAATAAAAATGGAGAGGTAGATGGTGTTATAGTTGAATTCCTCGAGAAATGGTGTAACTGTATTGTATGGAAGTATGGTGATTGAGAGAGTGGCAATATGCACAGAGCATCATATTGGGGAGGAAGAATGTATGTTTCATGAGTGGCATATTCTGTGTGAATCTGGTTTTTACATTGAAGAATGTGTGTGTGAAATATTTAGAGAAACTTAGGCATTTGTATATGGTATTCATGGATTTAGAGAGTATATGATAGAATTGATAGAAATGTGTTATAGGTGTTACAAATATATGGTATGGTAGGAAAGATACTATTAGCAGTGAAGTATTTATTGAGAGTGTAAGGTATGTGTGCATGTAAGTACAGAAGAGGATGAGTACTTCTAGGTGAATGTGGGTCTTTGGCAGGGGTTTGTGATGTCCCATGGCATTTTAATTTGTTTAAGGATGGGATGGTGTGGGAGGGAAGTGCGAATGTCGTGGAAAGAGAAGCCGGTCTGCAGGGAGTGAGGGGACTTGATGAGCATATCAATTGTTGTTTGCTGATGGCACAGCACTGGCAGGAAATTTTGAGTGAGAAGCTGCAGAAGTTGATATCTGAGTTTGAGAGAGAGTGAAATGAGAAAATTGCAGTGCAAAGTGACAGTTTATTTGGGATGCGAGTTTAAATGGAGAAAACTTGGAATTAGGATGTATTATATATCCGGGAGTAGAAATGGTAGCGAACAGAATCATGGAATTGGAGGTGGGTAAGGTATTGAAGGTTCTGTCAGCATTGGGGAAAGAGAGGTCAGTATCAGGTTGGGCAAAAATTGGTGTGTGAAGATAAAGTAGTTCAAGTAATGTTACATAGATGCAAGGCATAGGCTACATATGAGAATGCATGCAAGATTGTGGAGGATTTGGCAATGAAATGTTTGAGGAAAACATTTGGTGTGGGTAGGGTTGAACAAGTAAGAATTTACTGGGTGAGAAAGGTCTGGTAATAGAGTATGTTTGATAGAGCAGAAGAGGTGCTGAAATGGTTTAGACATATTAAGAAAATAAGCAAGGAGAGGCTGATAAAGAGGATGTGTGTTTCAAAAGTGGAGGGGAACAAGGAGCCAAAATTGGAAATAGTAGGTTGGAGTTACGTTAGATAACAAGTGCTCAGGACCTGAACATGCAGAAGGCTGAAGGAGTGTGCAGGGTGGTGGACTGGAGCACTGTGCTTTACAGATGACATGCTGTCACTGGACAACCAGAGCATATTAGTAAGCAGTTTGGGGAAACTTCAGAAAGGTCTGTGGGTCCTTGTTGTGCTTAGGGGGCTGTGATTTCAATGCATTACATATGACAGCTAGAGACTGGATGTGAGTAAATAAGACATTTTCTTCATCTGTTCCTGATACTATTTTGCTAATGTGGAAAACTGAGAACAAATATGAAAGATAAAAGATGATCTGAGAGAAACACAGCCAACAATTTCCCCTCATGGTAGATTGACTGTATGGACAGAGACGAGTCGAAATGTCACTTCCTTCTTTGTTTAATCATTTTGATGGCTCATGAGAAAAACAATCAGTAACTCCTAGACAGTTGATAATGTGTTTGAGCAGGAGATAATTAAACTGATGCCTTGTGGTCGGTTTTTGTGCTTCTTGCAGTTTTTCAGGTATCACACAGGTAAATAAAGGTAGATAATTCATGAAAAATTAAGGTCTTATTGACTGCATTAAGGAAAAGACAGGAAAAAGTTTATACTTTTTCAGAAATCATGTATATTGATGAATATTAACATTGTGGCAAGATAGGCTGCATTATATCCTTATATCCTTTTTTGTTTGAAGGTTATAGTTAATGCAGGAAATGGCAATCAAGTATGGAAAAAGTGTAATAAAAGTAGATATAAGACTAATGAAAAAAAGTAAGTATATTGATAGCTTATTGCATAGCCTTCTAGAGTTGCCAAGAGATAGAAACTTTTCAGTATGTGTAAACTAATTTCAGTGTTTAACTTTGTTTTTTGTGGAAAGTGTACTTTTTCTCTATGGAGTTAATTATTTTACATAGAACAACTAAGATTTACATAATTAAACATGATACCAGAAAATGTCCGAAATAATTTTCCACGGAAATATCTCATGTCATCTCGTGTATTCATGGAAAACAAATGTTCAGACAAATTTATTTGTGCTAATGCAAAAACTAAGGAACATAAATGTATTAGTGTAATGAAAGCGAAAATAAAGAATGAGGAAAGGAAAAACTAAGGAGTGCATTCATACATTGGGCTAGGTTAATGGGAGTTTCCCTTCAAACACAAGCAGGGGAACTACTGTCATATGTTATTTTTCCTGCACTGGGATAATTACTCTACCAGTTTTCAAAATCAAGTTATAAAATATGTAGCTCTTTGATTTAAAAAAAAAAAATGCCTTAGCACGGGCATCTTTATGCCAAGAGCAGGTCGAAATGATTGAGTTAACGTATTCCCACACTTACCCTTTTATGTGAAGTGCACTCATATTTCACATTTGCCATTACACTTTCCTTAAACTTTACCCTATTAAACATCCCCAAACATGTTGTACACCCCTTTCCCCTGAACTTAGTTTGACACGGACAGTACATTCAGGATTCTGGGTCCTCACACTAAACATGCACCTATCTTTCCTTCCATATCTTGATTACATGCATGTGTATTCAGACACATTGGCATGAACCTTTGAGGAGAGGTCCTTTCTTCGTTCTTTGAATTGTGTTTTTGGAAAGTGATAATAAAGGGAAAGTGTTTCCAGCTACCACCTATTAGTCAACTCTTAACAACATGCAGGAGACTCATGGGTAGTATTCTTACCCATGGTTAAAGGGAGTTTATGATTTATGTTAAGATTCCTGTGACTTGCATGCTCTGGGAGATGAAGGGAAAGTCTGCATTTTTGGGTTGATTTCCAACAGCCCGCTTTTGTATAAGATAGAAAGGAAAGACAGCAACCTTGGCCAAGGAGTGGAATGTGGCAACCACTCTGGTGCTGGCTTACTGCACAGCTGTTGCTATTCCTCCCAGCACTTATTACCCATCTATGTCAGGAACTAATTGTGTTGAAGTGATTTGGTCATAAGGAGAGGATGAGTGAAGAGAGACTTGACGGAATATCTGGATAAATGTCAGAAATGGAAGGCAGGAGGGGATTACAGTCTTACATATGAGAATATGTGACAAGATTTTGACAAGGGGCAGGACTGATTTGTAGTGCTTATCACATGTCTTGTTTAGTGAATAAAACTATTTTCTTATGCCACTGCTTTCATCTCATAGTTCTCTCTCGTGGGTTTATCTGGGATTGGACTTGCTCTTACATTGTTTTCTCTAGATGTTCTTATAGTTATTTCATTGTTTCTTGTCTTTGGAATTACAAAAAAAATGTATAATTTTATTTGGTAACTTTTTAGGACATTCATAGGTATTATTGCAGACTTACTAGTTTTGTGTATTTCGTGTTGAGGTGCTGTCAGATCCAGTACAGTATTGTTGATGATGCATAGATTATCATGCATAGTATCTTTCCTTTCTTTTTTAGCTGTAGGGTTTTCAGTTTGTTCATACAGCCCATCCCGATGATTTATTTTGTTCTGTTCCCCCAGTCATTCTATTGAAGTGTTTCTCAGTTCTCTCAACTTATTTCCATTTTTTTTGACTAGTGACCATGTGACAAAGCAGTATTCAGTTTTGCTCCTATGTATACTGTAAATGCTTTATTAGGTTTCTGTCTCTTGTAAAGGTTCTCATATTTTTGGGCTTAATATGTTTCTTTCGTTCTTTCGCTTCAATAACTTACTTTTTTGAATTTTTTTCCTTCTGTGCCCTTCCAAGTTAGACCTTGGTCAGCAGGTGCCAGTGTATTTTTAACCATGCCATGACTTGTATACTCAATTTTATTGGATTCTCTTTTGGTCAGATATAGATTCTTATCAGGTCTGTATTCAGTTTTTCTTTGTTTTTTGATCCTGTTGTTTATTCAGTTGTGCCTTTTGCAACACATCTAACTATACTTACTTTTACCTATCTTTTGGTCAGAAATCATTATTAGGTCTTGCCATGTGCACCTTCTTAAGAACCTCTCTATACCTACTTTTACTCCTGTCAGCCTGAAATTGCTGTTTTAGAAACAGATTTGAAGCTAATAATGCTTCTTGTGGCATACTCTTTAAATGTCCCCTTCTCAAGGCATGATTTGATTTGCAAGCTCTTTGAACTTTCTCTTAATTAGAATTGACTGGTTTTCCTGGCTTTGCTACTTTGACCATTACCACCATGGTTTACTTTTACCAATATGATTGCAGTCTAGAAAAAGTGTCCTTTTCTTCCTTGCTAAAGTTTTAGTGAACTGAACTGTGAATTGAGTTCATATACTTTTTTACTGGTACAGATCCATGATGGCCTTCGTTTATGTAATTGTTCTTAATCATGTATTCCAGTATGTTTTTATGACATTCGTAAACTTCAGTTACATATTTTGGGGTAACTGGTCTAAACTATATTGGCTTAAACTTAGATCCTCCTTTGTGTATTGGTGTTATATATGCCATTTTATGTATATCTGCTATATGAGATTGATCAATGCTTTGATTCATTAACAACAAAGGTTTTGCTATTGTCATCTTTGTCTTTTTTAAGGGAAATAGCTGGGATTCCATCCGGTCCTGGTGCCGAGTTCTCTTTAAGTTGGTCAGTTGCCTCAGTTATGTCATTTTCTGTTATTTCAATATCTGTAATGGCATGCTTATCATACTGATTAAGTGATTTGTCAGTATATCATTTCATTTATGTGCTGAACACCATTTTATAGCTGTTGATTAGCATCTGGCATATTTTCATAGGGGTCTCATAATTTTTACCCATTCCAGAAGGCCCAGTGTCCAGTTTTTTTGTTCATTGCTTTATTCGTGTATAAGTATAAACTTTTGGATTCTCTTCCGTGCTTTGCATTATCTTCTCTTTAATTAGTTTCCTTTTATCCTTTATTCTCTGTTCTCTTCTATGAGACCCCGTTATTTCTTTTTTCAATTTTTCTTTCGCCTCTTCCACCCTCTCCTGGCTAATTTGCAAATTTCATTTTTCTTCACATCTCTTATGTTCATTAATTTTTTTCTGTTCAACATTTTTGCTTTACTTTATTTTTACATAAATTATTTGTCTTTTTCTCATAAAACTATGCTAGTTTTTGCACTGTTGCTGTTGAAGACATCATACCAGTCTGTATGTACTACCTGAAAATTAACTTCACCCCTTTGTTTTTTGTCAAAATAGAAATTTGTTACTCAGTTTGCCTGTTTCCTCCACTGGTGCATTCTGTTTGCCCTCATCCATCTCTTCTGTAGTTTCTAGTTACTTCTTTGATATGAAATGCTTGTTTTATCAAGATCAGTGTCTGTGATAAATGTGACATTTATGAAAAGGTTTGTCATGTTAATGTTTCTTGTTGGTTTCTGGATGGCTTGGATCGGGTTGAATGCCCTACACATTTTTGTAGTTTTTTTCATTGTTCCCTTTCATCTCTTGATGCATTGTTTGTTTTAAACTTGCCCCTGCATCCACATTCTTAAACCCCCCACCCCCACCCCAACAAATACGAAAATTAAAGTCACCTGACCATATTATTGTTGGTCTGGGGTTGTCCATACTTAACTTTAACCATTGTTAGCATCTTATTCAGCTCATATTTTAGATTTTTTTTTTTGTATGTTTATGTTCATTGTATTTATGGCTGTAATGCTTCCTGCTAAATATTTATTACATATTATTTATTTATTTAGTATACTTGATCGCTGTTCCCAGCGTCAAGGTAGCACCAGGAAACAGACGAAGAGGGACCCATTCCCCCACATACACACATATATACATATATGCACAGTACATATATATACATACCAACATATACATACATACACATGCATATACACGTGTACATATTCACACTTCCTCGCCCCCATCCACTCCTGATGCCACCCCACCCCACGGGAAATAGCATCGCCACCCCCCAGGCCGGCGAGGTATCACCAGGAGACAGACAAAATGGCCACATTCGCTCACACTCAGTCTCTAGCTGTCATGTGTAATGCACTGAAACCACA
>JAYMFT010253608.1:0-24518 GCA_038088735.1 Panulirus argus
TATATATATATATATATATATATATATATATATATATATATATTACCTATGATATTCAAGTAAAACGCTATATACATTTACTTTTAAGGAGTAGAGGGTATACAAAAGACATACTTTCCTATCTATTTAAACTCAGATTGTGAGAACACTCACGTTGATCATGGCGTTAGAGGAGATCCTGAAGAGCGTGGCCCTTTCGTTAACGGTCTTCGTTTTAGCAGTAAGGTCCTGCGTGTTGTCGAGGGCCTCCAGCTCCCCGAGGGACTTCTGCAACGCTGTCCCGTGCTTGATGATGAGGTCGTGACACGTTCGGAGGTCCTCCAGCTTGGCTGTTAACACCTTCAGGGTATTGGACACATCGTCCACCCCGGTGTCACTCACATCCTCCTCGTCTTCATCCTCTGAAGCAAAAAGAAAAATGCTGATTAATTAAAGAGACATTCAAATGGAAAAATTAATGACCAGTGTATAAATGTTTAAGAAATAGTAAGAGGAGTAAACGCAGGACTGTTATTAGAATATACTGACTACTGCAAGACTAAACAGAGGAGTCGATTATCTAAAATAAAGTACGTTGGATAAGAGTTATGAAAAACGTAGTGATGATGAGACAGCTATGAAACTGAGTTAATGAGCAATGTAAGCGAGTTTACTCAACAACAAGTAAAGGTACATTTTCCACAGTAATTTCTAATCATTCTGTTGACCTCACTGCTTTAGACCTCATAATCCGGCAATTGTCACGGGTTATGGTTATGGGGCTTCATATATTTGTATGAATGAGTGTACTGTTTTTTTCTAATTGTGTAAAGAGCTGCACATGAACAGTGTCAACAGCAAGCACTGGCTGTGTAACAAGTGTGTACTGTCTGCAGGGTTAAACCTCTGTGTTACCAATGTCTAGCCAAAATGCTATTCATCTCAATTTACAAACATATTCTCCTTAATGCATCCTCTTCAAAAGGTCTGAGCTCTTCAAAAAGACATGCAGCGCGGGCTCAGCTGCATATGCTAATGTCTCGACAACTGTAAATGAATCACCAGGTGAAGCAGAATGCAATAAAAGGACCCATTTACGAAACCCCACTATTAGCAACCTGAGTGACAGGTAGCGTGGTCACTAACCAGATGTGTAGGAGAGATGACGCTGATGTAATCAACCTGAGTTGCCACGCAGAACGATGCTCATGCAGTAAACCTTATACTATGTATCCATGAAATTATACTTATCCAGTTAAACTTATGTTCCAATACGGACTCAAGCTCAATGAACTTAAGCTGCTCTGAGCCTTTAAATCCAATCGCACAGATTAAGTGAGATGATGTTCACGTAGTTAAGGTGAGGTTCTCATATGATATTCAAATGGTTAACATGGTTTGATACAACGATGGTGCATACTGATGTTACTGTGGCAGCACTCGAGTCGAGACAACCCACGAGAAAGCGTTGGGCCTACGGAACAGCCTGCAGGAGACTTTCACACTTGCCCCCCACGTCTTTATCCAATCCCAGGTCACATACGTGGAGGTAGTTTAGTTATTGTGATGCTGCTTACTTAAATCAATAACCTCCAACTCTAGTGAAGGGACACTCTAGTGAAGGGATCTTTTTGAAACAACTGGAGACATATTTGTCAGAACTATAGGGTGGATCTTCGTACCCAACAGATGGCTGGTTAAATTGCGAAAGAAGTACCTGCGGAAGGACGTTGGGACCCCACCATGCTCAAGTCATGTAAACAGAAGCTAGAGAGGCTTCTAACAAAATGTTAGCAAAGCCTGTCTGCCCACAGAAGCACACCAGTATCTCAGAAATGTCGAGGGATATGTGACGAAACAAAGGAAGGAAGGCTAGTCTCCATTAAGCAATATCCAGGACCTACTGACAGAAAGTGCCAGGGACAACCACGAACCCAGGGAGTTTAACACCAGGTATCATGGCTCAATGTCTGTCCCACTGGTGTTGAATTAGGAGGAAGTTGATCAAAGGGATGTCCCTCGCGAAGAATAACATACATGATAACCTGATATACAACCCGACATGGACGAACACCCCGCTGTAATGCAGAGACTACTGGCCGAGCTGCGCCTGCATGAGGCGTCGGTAAGGTCATCCAAGAGTGTTTTACGGACAAGGAACACAGACTTCCTGGATCAACCGATTCGAACGGAGATGGATGAAGCATCCCGTGGCAAAGTTTCGGGATGCTATGAGAACCAAGACCCAAGTTAAGGTTAATGCAGAGTGTATATTCTAGCAACCGATAATGGCAACGTTCTTCCTTGCTAAGGGATGTGTTGTTCTATTACTGTTACTGGTGTGGTGGGCCTTCCATGTTGCTGGAGGTGTTACTCTCCTCGTGACTGGTTAAACTTGTTTTTTCTTTTTTTTCATCATTCGTGAAGGTGATTTTCCCCTGTTAACGACTGCGCATTTAATGTTTCCATTCTATCCATAGTATACTTTTCCTCGATATCGTATTGTTCCCGGTTTATATGTTATGACATTGAAGCTGCAAAATGTAACACGCAAGTGGTCTCAACTCGGTGCACGGAATGCCTGTGAAAGCATGGACCCCTCCATCCCTTGTTGGACTGCTGCACCACCTCAAGCAGTTGCCAAACGGCCACTATATACAGTCCCCAAACCTGTTGTCGCATGGCACATCGTATCAACGATGATGATGATTATGGCAGCAGAGGTAGTTAGAAGTTATGCATTTGTCTCTGTCGCTGTTGCCAGTAGTAGTAGTAGTAGTGGTGGTGGTGGTGGTGGTAGCACTTGGTGGTTAAATTCAAGTGCCGCCGTTATCAATTCATCAGGTGTTACTGCTAATGAAAGCGGTATTATTAATAGTGGTTAAAATGGTAACGTCTTAGTGGAAATGAAGGTGGTACTGTTAATCATGGTTATAATGGTAACGTCTAAATCATTATTTCTTGTTGCTGTTCTTAACCGGAGATTATGATAATGGAGCTGCTGATGTCCTGTTAGCCGGACTGCTATGAACCCGGCGTCTGGGGGTGATGTGGTTTGTCTGTGTCTGTATGCCTGTCTGTCTGTCTACAAGTACCAATGTTAATGCCGGGAAGTAACCTTGTGGTAAACATCTGCTAACAGTGAGTGTTCATGACGGAGCTGTGAGTTGTGTTGAGCATGTACTTGCGACGCAGTGCCTCACGCGTGCAGGCACGCGTGCAGGGCAGTCCTGTAGCTCCATGAGGGAAGCTACGTGCTGCATGCTGGCCATGCTGCTGCTAGTGTTACTCGTTGGCGCTGCTGATGCTGTTGATACTGCTGCTGCTGCTGCTGCTGTTACTAATTTTGGGTGTGGTGGAAGCAACGGTTGTGATGGCATTCTCACTGCCACTGCTGGAGATGGTGATGGCTGGTGTGGTGGTATGAAGGTGATGTTGTTACTGCTGGTGTTGGTAGTGATCTAGGGGAGGTGACGACGAGATATGAACCAGAAGGAAGGGGAAGCATTTAGACTTAGGGCAGCAGGAAGGGGTCGCCCTCCAGCTCTCACACCCGCCAGTGATTTCATACAGTGACGGAGGCCGTTGTACCTCGACGGGTGGTCACACTGTGTAACACGCCGGGGTGAAGAGGAGGGTTGGAGGGAGAGCCTTCATGCACAACAAACAATGTATAATTATTATACCTCCAATCACACAAAGCTAAAGCCAGCGGTCACTGTAACGCCAGGTGACACGAGCTGAATTAGATCTGATAAATATTTTTGAATGAGCAAATAAATGTCAAGTGAAAATAAGACAAACGTGCGGTGGTACTGGAAATGAATTGTGAAGAAGCAAAGGAATGACGTGCAAGTTAGCATGAAGCACAAGACAGTGCCCAAGCAGGGCGAGTGAAGGTCGGCCAGGGAGGAGGAAGGGCTGAGATGGTGGAGTCCATAAACAGCAGCCTCCTCGGCCACCAGGCACTACCACGTCTCAGCACGCACCTCCCGCCCTGAGGAGGCCGGCAGATATAGCAGCAAGCAGACGGTAACCAAACGGCCCACGTCTATTGGTTTGGTAAACCTTCAAATATTCCGTGCCTTACTAAAGTGCCAGGAACTGGCCAGCAGACGAAGAAGGCCTACTCCTAGCACTGTTTTTCTTTTCCCAGCCGTAATAAAACAAAAGAATAAGACATGCACTGCAAAAGATTAGTAACCATAAACATTATCATGATCAGCTGATATAAAGCTACAGGCAAGTGCAAATCACGGCAAAAGAAAAAAAAATTATGATCATCTGAAAAAGGCCTAGACTCGTCTTTACAATCCGGCCATAGTCAAAATCCCAGGCCAAGGACTCTGTTCTTGCCAGAGTAATGACGCTTAAACATTGGCACCTTAGTGACTGCTTCTGACACTGGGTTACACACCCTGCAGGAGATCATCTGACTACTCAAGAAACTTGCTCTGGGATTCTGATGTCAGCTTTGATCGCGCCCAGTCCCCCCCCCCCCCCTCAGCCACTGGGTGCCCCTGGGTAGCTATGAGAGTGAAGCCAAAGTTAGTGACGAGAACATGGTGGAAAGCCAGGGGCGGCACTGTACCTGTGGTGGTGCCACTCACGTCTCCTGCCACCCATATCGCCACAAGCCACCGGGGAGGAGAGAGAGAGAGAGAGAAAATATACTGTAGTCAGTCGCCCGTTTGTCTCCCTGCCTCTTCCAAGCTACGTTCCGACCAACAGTGTTACCAAGAGACTGGGACACAAAGAGGATTTCTAAATTTCTGAAGACGAAAGTAAACATCTGAACCCCGCAGCCGCCGCAATGACAAGGCGTAACGACTGATGGTCAACGGCTAATTCATTCATTAAATATTACCACACCTTTCTACCAACACACACACACACACACATCCCCAATACTAACCACTCCGTCGGTAAACACTTCGGTGAGCATGCGTGCACCTTGCTCACCTTCATTCCTAAAATCGTAAAGAGCTGTGAACAATCTCAGAAATTACCAGTTATGTTGGTCAAGGTTGTCTCTTGTTCATATCATGTCCCTTGTAAGTGTACAAGGTGTGTTTGTTTGTGACCCAAGTGGTGTCGCATAGTGTAGCCTCAACAGGAAAAGTGGACCTCATCTCTGGTAACACTTGTGGTCGGCACGCAGCTTGCTCTAGGCAAAAGTACTATGGACTATAAACCTTAAAACTAATAATCTTTCTAACCCCAACCAACAACACTAAATTGGCTCTTTCAAAAACACCACTTATTACAAGGAACTACATCTCAGATTTAACAGATTTTATTCAGTGAAGCTCATAAGACTTAGCCTTACGGAAGCTTCAACAAGGAAGACCTGATGCTTCGGAAAATCAAGAAGACTCTTCAAATTTCAGTAAATAAAAACACGTTTCCATTAGTATGGAAACCCCAGCAGTCAACCGTACCGGGGAAAAAAAAAAAGAAAAAATTATTCTGGCTGTGACAGTGAAGAGCCCCAACAACGTCTAGACATGACCATGCTCTACTGAATAAAACATCAGCATCAAATTTTCAAGCACTGAAGTTTAAAATGCACGTACTTTATTGGGATTACAGGCTCAACGCTCGCCACGTACTACTACGAAAATCCGCCTTAACACACCTTATAAACTAAGACTGAATCTCCTGTACTAAAAACTTGATGTTCTGTCTTCTCCTTCCCTGTAGTACTGACTGCACTCACAGCTTAAACCAGGAACTTTTTGTGTACTGCAGCACGTCAACCCCCAGAGAACGACAGACCGACGTTTGGGTACGATGGCCTGTCCTTTAACTTTGGCCCTTTAAGGGTCGGGTCAAAAGCCAAGCTATCATATCCGAAGGTCGTAACGTTGTACTGCAGGTTATCAGAACTCAAGCCCGGCAAGACTCAAGCCACGTCTGTATGGGATGTTACTTATTTACATAATATGGTACGTGTATCTTCATTTCACTCAGCGTGGTACAGGAATCAGTAACATGACTTACGGCTAAATTTTACAGTCACTGCAGCGAATTTACAGAGCAACGAGAAATAATCCCTCGACACTGTTTCACAACAGTGTTGTAATTCTGTACTTCTTCACCGCCATAATGTTGCCCGCGCTGACAGTCTGCCAACGGAGCAGATGCAATGCTCTCCAGCCGACTTGGGGCAAGGCTAAACTTCCCCGTGCCTACTGCGCATAATGAATAAAGACCTCCGAGCGGTGAGGAACAGGTGACTGAAGCGGCCAGAGAATGCAACCACGCCCAACGTCCTTATTCGTCGAAACCCTAACCAGTATTAGGATAAAAGCCTCCCCATATGTGGTGTGATATATCACTTAAAAGTCACGTCAATGAAGGGTGGTATGTTTATAGGCCCGCTCTAACCTTCGTGATTTACCTACAGATGGACATCATCATCATCATCATCCCCTTGTGAACCATGAAAGTACGTCATTTGTTTTTGCTACTATCTATATCATATAGTAGGTTATCTCAAGGGAAAATAAGGTAGAAACCAAAAGTGCATCCGAAAGTATTCAGAATCCAGGCCGCCCCGTGATCGGCAAATGGGTAGGTCAATTATTCTTGTCCATATTTTCCAAAAAAAAATTCCATGGCGGTAGATTCTTCGCCCCTAAACTAATTTTTCATTTCCTCACCTATTTTCGTGCGGCAGTTGAGCCGGGGGGTAAAAGTGGGCGGGGAGGTGCCTTCTGCTTTAGTATCCTGTTTCTGCGACAGTGTAACACCGACACTTCCTTTTCGAACAGGATCATTACACATTCAACTTATCCTCTCATCAACTCACTCCCTCACTCTGTCCCACCCATCGCAGTCTCGCTACTTCATCCTCATCCCTCACCACACTCCCTAACTTTGTCTCACCGAGGAACTCACCAGGCTGTATAACAGCTACAGTTTATTCTGTTACTTAAAAAAAACTATATGAACATTATAAGACTGTCTTGTACACTGATTCTACACAGGTCCAGGAAGCATAAACCCGAAGGACTAAAACAAACACAAGAAGCACTTGTGTTGCCTAATGTATGGCTACGAGTAATAAAAAAAAAAAAAGCAAATAATTTGCAGAAAATTGTATATGATATTGTCTCTCCCTAATTAATATTTGACAAAAATTTGAACCTGCCATCATTTACTAGTCATGATCTACAGCACTTGAAAAAAAAAAGTTTTAATTAACAAGGAAATTTATGCAAATACGTGCCCCGAAATCTAACCACTTCCTCGGCAAGGGTTACCTATGGCGAAGATACTAAGTTTCTCTCATATTTTGTTCCTGAGCTGTCGTGATAACAGTTGACAGACAGACACTGGCTGGGGTGGGGGTGACGACATATGTACCGAACGCACCTTTATCGTGGCGGGACATAAAAATAGTTATACCACAGTACTGATAACAGGAAGCTGGAGTCTTTAACTAGAGAGTGCGACTGAACCTACAAACCTTAATTACGAAAGGCAACTACGCCGCGCACGGATACGCCAGCTGGTCACATGAATTATCAATACGCCCTAAATACCAAAGAAAGGAATACAGCGAACGAAATCCTACGTTAACAATACTTACTGCAACAACAAAAGCGCTACTTTCTGTTAAGAATCTAAATATGCTTGCAATATGTGTACTGAACACGAACACACCACATACATTCCGTTCATGCGATACGATTATGCAAAGGAAGAAATATCAGCTGCAACTTCATCAGCACTAACTGTGAGCACGAAATACCACACGACACGCCCGACGAGGAATCTATCCCTCTTAATCCCTGGCTTCTCCAGGGACCTCAGACCTTTTAAATACTGATCCTGAAAACCACTACCATTACTTGCTGAAAATACATGAAAGGGGACACGCCCCCCTCACAGATACAACTTCCTGAGTGATACATCCTTGGAACTGCGACTGCCAATACGTGCTGGGCTGCCTTCGCTGCAAGGAAGTACGAATTGTATTCGTGCAGTACAGAATGCTGGGCGCTTCTATCGGAACACCGTGAATGTTTCCAGATGTTTTAAACTACAGAGGATGATAAGATTCCGTGGTCAGTGACACCGGGGATGGATTATACGACTGTGATATTATCAATAATTGAAGAGGCACACGCGTGATAACACATTAGACGATCCAAATTAAGGAGCAATATAAATACTGTCAACATCCAGGGAAAGAGGCATTATGCAGCTAAATCACAATGGTCAACTATGCTGCAGGAATCCGCAAACCTCCGGGACAGGGCCACAAGCCACCATCCTACGTCTTCCACACCACCAGGACGGAGCCACAAGCCACCATCCACACCACCAGAACGGAGCCACAGGGCAGCACTCCACACAAATACCGTCTGATCCAACATGGTAGGTACAAGTACATGGACAAATAAGTAAACAACATCCCCGGTATGGTCAGTAAACCAAACCCGGCAAGTGTAAACCATAGAGTTGTAAAGGGTCAAATCCCGCTGGTCTGGACCAGAAAACATTCTCCTGCGTCACCTCTTATCTTTCGTCACAAAGGTAATACTTGTACTGTGGTAAAAAAAAGGACTTTTAAGTGTGATAAGTAAGCTGCCACGTTACTTAAGATATGTATACAGTCAACTGTCTTCAGATTCATGTGAAACATTTTCCAAGTCTCTAAACAGCATATGTAACTTGTATATCCAATATCCAACTCTGATTACTTAACAAAAACTTATTTTTGGCGGTAATATTTGATACCTGCAATATATATGTTACTTTATGATGAATATGTTATACATGAATCCTGACAAGCTCCCCACGTATCATTTCTATTCAATGTTTAATAATGTTCTGGTGTCTAGTTACAATACTCCTCAAACGATCGTCTGTGGTTATACTCATCACCGTAATCTCTTACATCCAACTACACCTAATCAATAACATAGCGCTGAAGACTTACGCACACTTTGCTTAAAAGTATAACCATTCATCCTGAGTGGTGAAATGATGAGGAACGAAATAGACAGCTCTCTGTTAAACAGTAAAAGAGGTAACTGAATTAAGCCTTATTCTCAGATTGCAAGTACAATTGTGTACAAAGAAAAATACACATGCGACAAATGCTGTCCTCCCCTAGATAGGCCAACCACTAACCTGACCTTGTCATTCAGCGCCTGAACGTTCTTCCACACCGCCGGCGACTCCGAGTCCCGTCAAGTCCCTCGGTCATCCCACACGACTACCCCCCCCCCCCTGTAGAGAGAGGCGCCCCCTCTTCCTCCCTAGTCCTCACCACTCCCCGCATCACCAAGGACGAGGAAGGGGAGAGAGAGAGGGTAAAACATTCCCCGTCACCGCTCCGTCTCGTAAAGCGATCACCTGACCCAGGTAAGTAGATAACTTTATAAATTTACAAGTTGGACGCTTCATTTCCCGAAAAGTTGACCAATTACGCGCGCGGAAGCAACTTAAATAAAAAGTTTGTTGCGTAACTCTCAGAGTCTCTCCCTCCCCTCCCCTCTTCTCTCTCTCTCTCTCTCTCCCTCTAGTGAATGTGAGGAAAAGTTTATAAGTAATTAGCTTTTTGTACTGTACGGGGGGTGTACAGGCTCTGCTTGCTCGAAGTTATCGCTACAGGGAAAAGTCACTTTTACAGCGGCGGTATCCCTGGGTGTCGAGTCTCGTTAAAAAAAATCACTTCAAAGAAGATCACGTTTCCTTTTAACCAAAAGTAGCGCAGCGTTGGGCTGCACGAGCATCTAAAAAGTGGGCCCGAATAACACCATACCAGAACTATACATAGATATACATATATGCATATATACATACATACATACATACATACAGAGAGAGAGAGAGAGAGAGAGAGAGAGAGAGAGTATTTAACACTCCCGAGGCCCCCCTCCCGTGAACTTTCTCTTCTAACATACAACATTTCAAACATCTGTATGATGTCCACATTCACGATTTCATCACTCGGTCTACTCCATTGCCCCACTGCTCATACAATCAAGAATAAAAGTACTTATTTACATCTTTTCAAATAAGTTTCTTTGCTTAAGATTTCGGGCGGTTTTACCTATCATGCTCTGCTGATACATCATACCTCTGGTGTCACTGTGCAGCTATATTGATGGTCACAGGTAAGAATACTGCCCACCCGGTCAGGGCCAGGTTTTATTTACTTTAGAACGACTTTACTTCATTCAAAGACCTGGACCTTTCGCCGCGACTCTCGTGAGGAAGTGCCATTAAATAAGAGAGTCTGACGTGTATGTATCGTGGCCCCTTGCTGCTGCTGCCGCTCCTGGCACCAGCGCTGACATTCACAAGTCAGTGGGAGGGCGAGGGGAAGGGTGGCTGCCTGGCTGGCTGGTAGAGAGAGAGAGCATATTACTTTCATGGCTGCAGCAAGTGACAGGGGAATGTTATATCGGGACACAAAATAGTTTACTATAATGGTCGGGCGTGAAAGAACTAAAAACAGACAGCGAATGTATGTCTAATACTCTTATTTTCCCTTTGCTATTCATTCACCTTAACAGGTACCTTACTTTCCACTCTAGAACAGGACGTAGACTTCCCCGTACACGAAGGAAACAGCGATATCCTTCATCACTACGCCCACAGCCCCTTGCGAAACGCCAGCTTCATCACCGTACTCCCCTCCACCGATGATGGATGAGGATGGGCGGAGAAGAGAGAGCCGATCCATCAACGCTGACTAACAGCGACAGAAGACTAGATGACACGACCTAAGGCGTGGCGGAGAGGTGACCCACACGGCGAGAGATCACGGCAGGACGACACTGTGTGTATACCAATGCTCCCACCAGCCAGGCAGCCTACAAAACATAAGACACCAATTCACTACGCTCTGGTCCATTTTGTAGAGTCGAGGCACAACAAGAGCTGTTTTTCCAGTTTCCATAACCTCCTTTCCCCCGACAGTCACGCAATCGTCCGTCGCCCTACCAGACCACCCACTACCCTGCCTAACAACCGTACCACTCCATAACCGCCCTATGGGGGGCGGCGCCCAACTGAAACAGGACCCACCCAATAAGAAGCTTATGAAGGTTCCCCGCGGTGGAATGAGCCTGATGTCGAGCGAGCAATAACTCCGGACGGCTGATGCCGAGGGCAACGCACTACCTCGGAGCACACAATCTGTAAGTTATAACTACAAAACCTACGACCAGACACCCACGTAGGTAGTGGCATTACAAGCGTAAATTAACCACACACTTGTTCACAGTATGACAAAGGAAGAATTATCACAAATATTTGGAAACATTACATCGTGGGAAAAGAATGCCAAGGAAGAAGCTCAGTAAAAGTAAAGAAAAGAACAATTGTACTTCAGAAATGAGGAAGGCAAATTATCAGACGTGACAAGAGTCTGCGTTAGCGTTTTAAACCTGACAGTTAAGACACCTGTCTGTCATCACGGATGACTGCCGAACTAATTGGATGACTAACTGTTTTCACTCAATGGATGACAGCAAAACTAACCGGCTAGCTGCCTTGCTGGCTGCAAAACTAACTGATCAGCTTTCTGACTGACCAATTGCAGCGTTAGCTTACAAAAATAACTGGCTAGCTCCCTGATTTACTGCATGGCTGGCTGCTTAACTGACTGTCCAGCAGCCTAAATGACGGGATGAGGTCCAAACTGACTGGATGGCTACCAAACTGAAAGACCTGGCTGCAGAACTGACTCTGCTATCCTCAGTGCAGCAATCTCTCCTCGGTCTCCCTCTCCCTGTGACCAGGATGGCAAGCCATAACCTTGGCCCCGGTGAAAGCACCACCATTAAAGGAAACACAAACTTCCGCAACTCTCTAAGGCACCAATGGAGGCGGAGGAGACACGGGGGAGGGGAAATTACCTCCAACTATACGGCCACAAGAGCCAGAGAATCTGTCAGAAAAAGACGGTTTCTTTCCTAACTGTTTTTTTTTTTTTTCATTAGTTGGGGAACAAATCTGCCGGGAGCAAGCAGAAGAGGGATAAGAACATAACAGAATGCGCGGGTGACGTACACAGACATAACTATACTTGAGAGGAGAGGAATAACGCTGGGGATATCTACCGGCCCGAGTCGTTAACCCCATAAACGTTAGGAACTTTGGCCGTTCATTTTCCATCCAATTACACGGAAAAGTGTATTTCGATATGTGTGGCGTGGAGGGATGGTGGTTGTTTGCTGGGGAATGAGGTAGTCAGCGAACCCGACCCTGAAGCCCGGCGTTAAGTGCCACTATTCCGCACCACAGCTGTACTATTTTGTCATTACCCGCTTCACCTGTTACCCTCCCGCTGCGCAGAAGTCGCCCTTCTACGCCGGGCGCACGCGTGCGTGGGTGTGCGTGTCTGCGTGCAGTCACAATTGGCGTCCCATCCCCTTAACATTTGTTCTTTATTAGGAGAGAGATTTACATGCGTTTAGGCACTGTCTTTTATCTTCATACACACACACACACATATATATGTATATATATATATGTGTGTGTGTGTGTGTGTGTGTGTGTGTGTGTGTTTGCAGAATTCGAAGATGATTCTGAGGTTCCCTCGCTTGCCCATCTATGAATAGCCTCGCACGTGCTCGTGTCAGTAAGCAACTACTTCGAAAAGAGAGAGAGAGAAAAAAAAAAAAGATCACTTTCATCAGCTCATGTTTATCTCCACGACCAGTTCCTAGTCACATGACAGTTTAAATCTAATATTCACTTCCAATGAAAGAAAATCAAGGAACTGATATTCATGCGATTCTAAGCTCCAAAAATTTTCTCTGTGGCTCCCACCAAATCGTCTTGTATATCACTCGAGCCTCCGTATGATTGATGAGAGGATAATTTCATAACCAAATTCATTTTAGAAAATAAAAAATTATCACTCCTTAGATTTCCCGAGACGTGGGTGGGAAAACTACCACAACATCATGAGGAGCGTGAGGTACCATATCCAGATATTCTGGTCATGTCCACTTCGCAGCTTGGCTTCGCGCAGCTTACCATCCACTTTAAAAATCCTCACACGTCCCACAGTTGTTTCTTTATGCTTCACACAGCAAGCCCCTTTTTTTCTTTTTCTTTTTCTTCTTTTTTTTTTTTTGGTACATCTGGCCTCTGTGTGATGTTTTATATCTTAAACGGCACATTTTCTGGGAAACGCAGTTGTGCAAAACTAGGATTCAGTGATACATCATATTTTTCAAGCGATAAGGTTTTTCCAAACGTGAAAGCAGAGGAATCAAATTTCAAGGGAAGCTTCGACTCACTGACACTGCCATGTGTATACCAGCGACCAACGACTAACAAACCCCTCCTCCGGCAGCACGGGCTCGTTCGGATTACGTGGGTCACTGGCTTTAAAACCCGTGCGGGAGACTTGGGTCGCCCATGAGCCGCAATGGTGGCTCCAAGCACGTCCGTATTATGTAAGCGAGCACAAGCAAGAGACTGCGGGCTTCATGGAGCTGGCACACATCGAGAGGGTTGGTTACCTGCGTCTGTACCTCACAGAACGTTTTCGAGAGAGAGCGTGTTGATGAAACTGTAGAATGACGCTGTCAGGCGAACTGTGAACAGATTATCTAAACCTTGATCTTCGGCACGACACGGCAAGACCCTCTGGGTACGACTGCACCACGCAGACCCTGACCCTGACACTTAGGGTAAGGTTAAAAGTCGTGCCTCCGTGCTCAAAGATTAACTTCATCAGATGTACCCTGACGTATATAACGACGTGACCCAGATGACTTTAGCTAAGTGTGCTTCAAGCGACACCCTCTTTTGAACATGAAAAAAAAAAGAAAAAAAAATCGACCAAACTTAAATGTTACCTGTACTCTGCCTAACGGAAGCTGGTTTCTGTAGTATGTCTGGCGAGACTTCGCGAGTCAGTTTATATAATAAGCAGTTCTAAATCTGCCAGTGACGCACACACTCCAGCTGCTCCCGTCGCTTTCGTTATTATGTGAGCAGCAGCGCTGCTGGGCACAACGGTGCCGTCTGTCTGACACGGACAACTGCTAAATGCAAACAGCGTCAAATGCGGGCTATTAATTACCATATATTTTTCTTTTTTCCACCAATTATACCCGCGGTCAGTTGAATTGTAAGACGTGGGTGACTTATCAGACTGCAGTCCAGGAATGATTAAAATACACTACACATGCACTGCAACACTAGAATTCAATTTATGATTCTCGGTTGTATATGCACAGCGGCGCCAGAATTCAATTTGTGACTGTCACAAGTCTTCTGGTTCGCAGACACATACAAGTCTTTCTAAGGTTTAAAAACAATTTTACGAATGTGTTATCTGCCTGGAAACGAAAAACTCGAATGGGGTATCCATGAAAAGACACCGCAATATGTGAGAGGCTACAAGGCGAAGAAAACTGTAACTCACTATAATTCTCTATTCTCCAGACTTCTGCCTTCTCACTCCTGAAAGAGAAAGGTCTTTCTATCATCTTTAACTCGATTTCCCAGTTACATGGGGGGTGAAATACGAGAGCAAACCTTCTCATCTCACTCCCACACAGCCTTACATGAAAAGTTTACCACAGCTTAGGGCGCCCCAAAATATATTACATATACAAATTAAGTTTTAACCCTCATGTTCCTTTGCCCCCAAAGGCAATAAATACATTCTTCCAAGACGTTGTTTTAGTGGCTGTAACTGCTTTCACTCCGAACTTCAGAGTTGACAGTGGTCTGCCCTTACACCTGGATGAAATGCATCGAGTTCATGAAAAACTGATAAAATGAATCACTTACTTTCGCAAACCGTCCGTCTAAGATTTCCAGGGAACTGCCCAGAAGTTTGCAGAGTCACTGGAGCGTCGGTAGAGTACTTTGTAACTGAGCAGACCATAGATAGTTTTGAAGCTGGCGGGACTGTTTTTTTCACTGCTGGAGGGCCATCTGGAGACGCAGGGGATTGACTTGGGGCTAGGCAGCAGGGCCTAGAGAGGGTTGAAGCCTTTCCCCGGCAGTAGAGAGGTTGGGCTAGTCTTAAAGAGGACATCCCCAACGCCACCGGCCTGGCACCTGGCTGGTCCTACGCCAGTCCGCCGCACCTACACCTCCCACGTCGCCAGTGCTCCCTCGTGTCCTCCTGGTGTTTTGTCGCACCAGTTGTTGCTATACTCATTGGGAGGCAGTGGCTACCACACGAGGAGGCACCTCTAGGCCTGGTTCCCATGGCCCCTCTGACCACCCACTGACCTGGTCTGAGCACCAAGAGTTGGTCTAAACAATACATTTTGTTCCCCTACGTTCATACTGAACAATCAGTGCCTGAAGATGTTCAACATTAACGTCACGTAAAATAAAAAAAAAAAAATCACCTGTAATTTACTGTCTGAAGTTCACGATGGCTGGAGTAGCCGGGTTAGTGACCTTCCTATAAACATTTCTTTCTTTTTTTCTATCAAATGTGTAAATGCCAACTCCCTCCCTAATTGTTAGGTTAGTAGGTCAAGTCTGTTCTTCATTTTCTTTCCGGCCACACTAATTGTTGTGCTCCGTACGGCAATGAACAACATGGATAAAAATCATATATCAAAATATGTAAACCTTAAATGCAAGACTTGAACCATACGCAAGTATTGGAAAACTGCTAAACAAAGTGTCCTAGTTTTGAAAAAAAAAATATGTGAAAGCAGGAAGTTATGAGTTAATAAAAGAAAGGTAATGAGGTTTAGCAGAGAGAGAGAGAGAGAGAGAGAGAGAGAGAGAGAAATCTTTACATAAGAATACAGAAACCGAACAAAGGAAATCAAACATCTGTCCTTCTAAATACTGGATAAAACTATTAAGGTAAAAGTTTCACAGTGTGTTACACCGTGAACAGGTACTGTGGTTGTGGGGGACACAGTAACACTGTGGGGAAACATTACTAGTGTATGACAGTGACAGAGAGGAGTGGTGCCACTCACCGGGGCGTAGTATGACGGCCTGCAGCAGGCGACCGTCGCGGCGGACATCGTAAGACACCTTGTACACCGCCAGGCCAGCGCCCTCCTGTGCTTCCTCCTCCTCCTCCCGAGGCTCCCTCCTACAGCAGAACAGGAGGCACAGGGCGTCTGACGACAGCCACGAGGAGGAGGAACCTACTACAGCCTCATCCTCCCCTCGACATTCCCTCCTTTCTTCGCTCCATCTCACTAGTTTCTCACTGGCATTTCCATCGCGGGGTTCTTTCTGGACACCATCCACACTTGCTCCAGAGGCACAGGAGGGCCCTTGGCGGTGCGCCTCGCCCCTGGCCACGCCCTCACACGTATCCGAGTCATGCGGGCGTGACAGCAGTTGCTGGCTGGGGTCACAAGACTGACGTTCGAGGGGAACATCAGATGTTGGTAGTAACGGGTGGGTGTCAGCTGACTTCTGGTTTGCAGGTATATACGCTGACTTTGCGTGTGGACGTCTATCAGCTGACTGCAGGCGTGTCTGTGCGTCAGATGCATGCTGGCGTGGCTGTGTGTCAGCTGACAGCAGTTTGGCCTGACGGGTGTCCCCACCCAGGCCGTCTACAGTACGTAGCTTCACCATGCATTAGGACACCTTTCTTAATGGCAGGCATACACGTCCTTATGCTTTGCACATTTACGTCTGTCTCTCTATATCGACATATCTCGTTTCTTCTGAATTCTTTAAGTGAAATTATTATAATTTAAATGTATTTCCCTGTTCATTTCACTGTTCTACAATAAGAAAAAAAAAATGTTGCCGTACTGAACACTTGGTAAGAAACCAACAATTTCATTGAACCCGACCTGACCGCACGAAATCTAGGCTTTAACAACGAGTGTATTGTAACATGCTCTTTAAGTCATCATGAATCTCTTATCATAGGACATTGAACAACAGTCCCTTCGCCATTTATGTCCACACTAAGCTAGTCAAAAGAAATATCCGCTGAACCACCTTAACTCCATTCTCCACTCCTATACTCAGCATCTCAAACACCCGACCACCCCAAAAAAATTACAGTACGAAGCCACACGGGCCCAATCTCTCTTGACCAATCCTTCCTACTCAACAAAACACAGACACCCCTCCCCCAAACGTTCACATAAATCACCCTCAGCAACACCGCTGGCACGGGTGGGGGTGTGGGGGTCGAGGGAGAGCCATAGGCCCCACTCTCCACAAGCTGTCAACATTCCCGACAGAAAAACAGAAAGTTCTGGCATTCCCTCCAAATCCTCCACTTTATATACGACCAGATTTCCATCGCGTTTTCCTTTATAAAAAATTACGATCAGAATCCCTCACAGCCAACTGAGTTTCTGGACAACACATAACTAATTTCGGAACTTGCGTAAGGTTTGTAGAACCGCAATAACTTACACAATTCACAGTATAACTTCGGAGACATGACATTAATTTGAGACACTGGAGAACTGTAATGGTGACAAATTATCAGCTGGCAAACCCTTAGTTCGCATTCAAGTATATGGATAAAGAAATCAGTTATCTTCAATATTCTAAGTCAAAGTTTGAATATCTATTTATCTAAAGTTTCGTATCAGCACTTAAAGAAACATCAACAACCAATGAAGAAAGCCCCAGACAGCACCAGAATAATATAAAAAAAAAAGAGATCTAGTGAGAGATTAGAAGCCATATATTTGTCCACCACAGAAGACAGAAAAGTAAGGGATAATTTGATCAAAACCTCTGGATTTTTAAACCAGCTTAATGACAAAAGACAGTTAATAGTTCGTCGAAAGATCCAAAGACAGAACAACCACAGTTTATAACATGAGGTAAAGGAAGAAACTGGTTAGAAAAGATGCAAGGGAGAATGAAATTCTCGAAGACGACAGCAACATACTTTAATATATATATATATATATATATATATATATATATATATATATATATATATATATATACAAACGCTTTCTTACATCCCTTTCTATGTACGGCTTCTCGTCATACTGATCTCCACCCAACAACACAACGATATAAATAAGTTAATAACACGACTAATTCCACCACACATGGTGTGTGTTTCGTAGGGCTGTGCTTAAAGGCAATATTACCATCATCTGTCTATAGGGAATGGTACTGAACTGGTAACGGTCATCTCCGTCAGGAAGAAGTCTTGACGAGGAACCTTTGAGCAACAGACATCAAAAAATCGCAACTGAAGATGCAGTTTGCTGTAGGTGTCTGGCCAATACAGCGTTAGTGTGCTGCTGTCTGATCCACGGAATTTCCCCCCTATTTTTTATTACCACTCAACCAGCGTCTAATCCATAGCCCAACCACCACACATCCAGTCACTACCTTATCAGTTCTACCACCCACCGGCGCTCAACAAACTATTCTTCTCCCCCTCTCCAATGATTTCCCAAAGTCCTGTTCCCTCGGCCGGCAATACGTCCCAGAGAAAACGGATCAACACGACGCCATGGAAGAAAATGGTCACGTTTAACTTTCACACGCCAGGCTAAATTACTTGACTTTTTGTGACTACAGGACAAGATAATATGCTCTCATACTGTCTAATAAACCATCATGCACTCCGTATGTAGAGATAAACACATATCGAGATGAATTCTTCACGCATTCCACACAAAGAAAAGAAAACTTTCACACACTTTTAGGGCTCCGTATGTTCTATTGAACACACACATTATATCCACTTATGAGCACTCATGCACTCTTCACGTTCTGAGGAACACACACCCCGTGAGCACTTGTAGTTCACACACTCTGATGAACAGATAAGCACTGAATAACACGGCACTCCGACTGAAGAACGCTTGCATTCTAATATCTTTGTACTGGCACTTCCCTCACACACAAAACTCACACGTGCGTTTACACCTTGTATATCAGTCACAGTCTACACTCCCTCCCTGCCGCATGAACAATGCCCGGCATTCCTGGACATATCAGCTGCAATACTGCGCCATAGGAATGATGAGACTAATAATCCCTACAGACCTGATGTCAATGACGGTGGAGCCGAGACCTCCTTATCCACAGAATCAACGAAACCAACCACGCCAAAACCTTTGGCACATCATGATACTGGTGCTCAGGCTTCTTAAAAAAAATAATAATAAAAAAAATAACGACTTCGTACATGCTAAAACCTTCATGAGCGACCTCATCGAACAACTGGAGCTCACACCATCTCACACTGACTAACCTAAAAGCTACAGCCTTCATGAGAGCGACATTATCATCAACCACCGCAGCCCAGACCACAAGATTCCCCCAGGGGGAACAACCCCGCCTCCTAACACAAGCTATACTGTACAACAGGTTGCATTAAGACAAATTTCGGGAAGCAACACAACAGCGAAGTAATGACGAGGTATACACCCAGTCTTTATAGCCATTTTCGTCATCTTCCATCACTCATTACTTAAAGTCAAGACTTAAGTCGAGACTGGCGCTACTGACGTCGTCGTTACAGTAGTTTTAAGCCTGGAGTGTTAATCCTTTGTTGTTCCTGCTCTACTGATGCACTCGGTACCTGCATCGCTATCGATGTCGACAAAAGACTCGTCGTTGCAGGCAACACTCACGAGTCGCTATTTTCGTTTTAAGACGTTGTTATGGTCACGTTAACAGTCGCCGTTCAAGGTGTGAATGTCGCCTCACTGAAAGTCATGAGCAAGTTATTATAAAGGCTGTCGTCGTCACTATATGTTGTCGTACCTATCAACGTCGTTCCTTCCGAGGGTGTTTTTAAATGGTTATGGTCACTTCCAACTCCGTCGTCGTGGCATGACTGTCGTCCCGCCATGTCGTGGCCTTGACCGGCCTGAACCATTAATATGTTTCCGCCTTCCACTAACAGCTTGGATCCGTAAGTCAATCACGGAAATGATATACGGTTAAGTAAGGTGGTGGTGCGGTTGATAGCCACCCCCCTCACTGATGGCGAGAGGGCGGAAAGGGACAAGAGGGACGAGGAGGAATGAAATGGTAAGAAAGGACTGGAAGAACGAGGATTTCTATTTCATAAGCACAAATGACATACACGAATGGTCATCTAAGTAACTGATACCATAACTGATTGATAACACTTCCAGCAAAACACGTAGAACTTATTTGCTGGTAGACTGAGATGGGGCGCTGTCCGAAAATTAATGATGTTGAGGGCTTGGCTACGTACAGAAAAACGTACTCTAGAATGACTGAGTTAATTAGTTAAGGTACAGGGCCACAGACGAGCAACATTAGCAGTCCATCAGGCCGGCCGAGTGTGAGGCTGTGAAAATTATAAAGTTCCCGATGCACTTGCTGTGAGTGATGATTACCGCCGTCACGACAGGAGCCGCCACCGTGAAACACATCAATAACTGGATCCTTACAAGAGCGGCGCGAGGAGTGGGCGTGTCCAACGGGTGGTTCATCACACCCGTCCGCCCACACCTTGCCCGCACCTGTGCTATCTCTCATCGCCTTGCTTCGCTTCGCTTACCCTGAAAACTCGCTTAATAATGTCAAGGAGGCTTAACATTTATCTGTGTTTACGGTCACTTCGCCACGCCTTTTGTTATCAATGGTCCCGTTCTCAACGCCTCCTGTCATAACTAGTCAAGCTGCCACGCCCATTGTTATTCGTGCCCACGTTGTCACGCCCCTTGTTATTCGTGCTCACGTTGTCACGCCTCTTGTCATTAAAGCTCTCGTTGTCACGCCTCCTGTTATTTCTGGTGATGCTATTGCACTCTGTTACTCTCGTCACGCCGCCAACCTTCCGCTATCTCACATCACGAACAACAACGCTGTTGTCCTGGGTCACTTTCACCTCCGGTAGTTCATGTCGCACCTCCGTTACTTACAGTCACGCACAACACCTCTATCACCTCACGTTTTATTGTCATGTCTCTGTTTTCTCGAGTCACCTCCGCGTCTCTATCATCTCATGTCACACCAACCGGTCTCTGTTTGCTCGGGTCACACTGACCCACCTTTGTTGCCTCAGGTGAGGCCGCGGCCACACCTCAGCCGCCTCATGTGACGGTGCGTGTGCCGGCCTTGCAGCTGCGTTATTCAGGGGTGCCCTACCTCCCGTGTCCCGTGTACAGTGAAAGCTACACCTGCCGCAAAGCCTCGCTCATACAACATCGACTCCCTCCGAGGAACGATAAACACCCATAATCCGTATCTATCCTATTCCCTCGGTATAACTAACCACCTTAGACCTCGCTGAGATACTTATGGAACACCAGCAAGTAAAAAAAAAAAAAATGCAATCATGAACTGTACAAAATCTCGTTTTCATTTAAAGAGAAAAGCAAATACTGTTTTGTAACAAGCGAGAAAAACACTCGGAAACAATTGGAAGTCGCTAAATCCTGAAGTCTAAAGTTAGATCTCACAAAAGGTATAAAGTCCGGAGCCGTCGCTATCAGCAGCCGGCCCGGCCTGTGGGCCCCACTCTCCCCAGCCATGTTATCAAGCCACACACATTCTGAAATCGCAGACCTCCACTCACTTTGCTCAGGGAGAGCTTTCTCGTCTGCGACGAGACACGTTTCTCCGGAGTTCACTTATTTGTCCTGTCATGCGTGATTCAGTCAATCGAAATTACAAAAAAAACTCCTTAAGTTTGATATGATTAAAAAAAAATACATAGTAAAACATCACTGACAAAAAGGACAATAATTTGGCGATGATCATTACGACACCAGCAGAGCAAAACCGGGCTGACGTCAACGTTTCGGCAATACTATCCCCTCAGTAACATCAACTCTAATTCAGAAAGGGTAAGGATAAGGATGGGATGTACTTCAAATCTAGACCCCTTTCCTTAATGAAGCTGAAATCACACAGTCAGTGAAGAGAATACGATGGGTGATAAAATTCATACGAGTATGAGGATGTAGAACTCCACCAGCACACTGCGTTCCAGGTACAACAAAAATCGTATTAAGGATGGGGGTCGCTGGCGCTGGGAAACCGTTAAGTCGTCAGGGAAGAGCTTACCTCCGGCCCACGACTCTTGGGCAACGTCGACTCGAGATGACTGCCCCCGCCGCAGCATCTTACCAAGTCGGGGCAACTGGAGCGAATGTGCTCGGAATCTACACCATTCGAACGCCAAGCCTTCCGTGATCAGCAACCACCGTGAGGGATGTAAATTTTTTTGCCGCAAGTATGACCGAGTGACTCGACATCTCTCCAAACGTGGCGGCAAGGTTCAGCATTAACATATACCCGAGTAAATGAAAAACAATTCTAACTTTTATGAAACAGGATGAAGCAGAGGTGTGTGTAATTACCTATTTGTACTGTACGGGAAGGTGAGTTTTATACATGTGGGGCCCCATCTCATGAACCTCCTATACTGTCGCACAACTCATTAAACTTCTGTATGTTGAATTTTGAAGTATAATAGACTCACGGTCTGGGGGCTATATTGTTCGTCTCTTCAGTATAAACCTTTTGTCCTAGGCTTTGAACTTTGTCTTCCTGTAAGCCTGTGTCGATAACAGAATGGAATCTTGACTCTTATGTACGTTGTCGGCATTAACCACGTCCTAGTTCATCTCGTTCCATTCATCTTTTGTACCGTTTCTTCCTTAATATCACGTCATGTCCTCTGCTTGCTCCATCCTAGCTGCATCTCTCAGAGAAGCGTTTCCTATCTACGTCATCGAGCTACCTTAAAAACTTAAAGGTTCTGTGATCAGGTCACGCTTCATATTCCCTCTTCCGAGGTGGGCAAATCTAAAGCCTCAAGCCTTTCCATGAATCAGGTGAAGTGATCAAACATGAAAGGCATATTCTAGCCTTAAGCATGATGTGGACAGCTTGTGTGTGTGTGTGTGTGTGTGTGTGTGTGTGTGTGTGTGTGTGTGTGTGAATAAGGATGAGGAGTTCAACTACATCTTGGAGGTAAAGGTCGATAAAACGAATTGTTTCCAAGAGCTAGATAAATATCCAATATCAATAAATTGCGAAAGAGGAAACAAAAGTTCAGGATATACGTAAACACAGGCTAGCGTGCAGACTCGCGGTTCGGCTCTCTTCGGACCAGAGCTGACGGCAAGCGAAATCAGTGACCTCGTTAAGTCATATTTCTTCTCATTCGCCTTCCTCCGTGCCATTGGATTTAGATCAAGCAAAAGTGAGAACCCGGTCACTTTATTGACTATGAGTTCGAGCCTGTGGATGGCTGGCACGCACATCCACTTGCCGGTTCGGGTCAGCTGTTACATACCTTGCACAGGTATTATCAAAATGGTCCATAATCATTTCGTAAAACTGATAAATACTGAGTGGGCCAGCCACACGGGTGTGCGTGCCGAGTGCATCGTCCCAGCTGCCGTCTACGGGCTTGACCTCAGAGTCAATAGGGATTGATCTCCCTGTGTCTGATCTATAAATCCAATGGCACAACACGGTTACTGAGGAAGGTTAAATTTCATGAGCCACGTACTCATGAGGGCTAACACTCACGCTTCATAATTCTGTTCCACCCTAATACTTGACCAGAGATCTATTAAAAACGGTATCCCTTGAGATACTGATATTCCTCATTACTCAACTAATATGGTAACTGGAAACTTCGAGTGGCTGGGATATACATATAGAAAGACCTGGATCCGTGATAACATCTTTACGCTTGTAATAAAGACCAACGGTAAAATCAGTACGTCTCCTCACGTCATGAAATGATCGGAAGCAAAAATCATCTCACAAAAAGAACGACAAACAACTTCAGCTTGGAGGAACCGTATCGCACGCCTGCGTGACTCACTCAACCCCTACGTTCGAACGTGAGCAGACGATCGATGAGGCGAGTTATCATCATCATCACAAAGGTTCATACCAACGTCCAACGAGGCTCGTCAAAGCAAGCTTTTTTGGGGGGGATCGAATGCGTCAGTAAATTGAAAAGGTGCTGAAAATTTAGGCTCCTGCACGTGATGTGATGAACCACCGCGAAGACTGACGAGACAGTGCAGAATCCCGAAGTTTCGTCGGAGTCCTCGAGAACTCTACAAAAAAAAAACTAGTAATAAAAAACTACAGTTCGGGACGCTGGCAGGCAGGTGCTCTAACTGAGATGTCACATCCAGACACGTCCACGCGCATGATTCGGCTCCTTCCTCTCGACCCTGACCTCTCTGACGATCGTCGGTGATACACGCAGCAAACTCATCATATCTTATCGAGATCCAAATATCATTACGTATATTAGTACTCTAAAAGCCACAGCTCATGGCGTGTGGGGACGACGGTGTTGACCCGCAATCTCGCTCCGTCTTCCACCTTCAGCTTAGGGATCTATGAAATGGGGTTTTCTCGCCACAATCTGATCGCAGTCCATCAACACTATGGACAAGCAATCCCTATCTTCAGCCCTGAACATGCAGAAATACTGTTGCATGACCGTTTTACATCATTAATGATGAACTAACCGACGATAGATGGTTTCGGCGCATTACACATGACAGCTAGCGAATGGGTGCGAGAGGATGTGGCGGCCTTCTTCGTCTGTTTCTGACGCTATCTCGCTAACGTGGGAAACGGCGATCAAGGGG
>JAYMFT010253609.1:0-10870 GCA_038088735.1 Panulirus argus
TATATATATATATATATATATATATATATATATATATATATATATAAAGGACAGCAGGAGGAGGAGATGACCTTCATACCGGTCTCCCTGGCGAGTGTAGTCTTGTCTGCAAGGAACAAGAAAAGATAACCAGAAATCAAACAGATGACTTCCTGCAGAGGAGAAACTGTCCCAGGAAGGAGACAACACCGTCCTAAGGAAAGGAGGTCATGAGTGACAATACCTTTATTATACATACGAGAGAGAGAGAGAGAGAGAGAGAGAGAGAGCTCTTCTTTACACAATAGAAGATAGAGGAATCTGTGTGTGTGAGAGGGACTTGTCCCAAGCTAGAATCGCCCCTTGTCTGTCGATGCAGTCTTACGTTAGGATAGTGAAGAAGACAAATGATCTGCTAGCAAATAATAGAACGGCATTCAAGTATACAAATAAGGAAATATTACGCATGCTATTCGCATCTTACAACAGACCACACCTAGAATATCATTCTCAGGTTTGGTCACCGTACACTGACACAGCCTAGCCCTTGGAGTTTATTGCTGTTCTCCCTCTTGATGATTACATTACAGGCGTTTCGGGGGGAATGTACCAACCAATCTGCAGTAACGGGTCAGACGCTGCACCAAATCAAATACGATTCACCATGTAAAAGAGTGTACGTTACTAGAGACAACAACATTACAAAATGTAAGCTCAAAAAATACTACTCATATATATATATATATATATATATATATATACATTTACAAAATATATTTGTCAAGGACAGTCACGAGAATCGGAGAAACAGAATTCGATATGAAGACGCAAACCTCTACGCTAAGTAAAGCTAACCTAAATCTCTACGCTAAAAGTAAAGCTAACCTAAACCTCTACACTAAGTAAAGCTAAACTCTACCCCTGCCAGTGGCTTCCAGACTAATGGTATTTACATTCCGATCTGTTATAATGAGCAACCCGTTGCTGAAAAAAAGAAAAAGAAAACGGGAACATGAAGGAGACCGTCCACGCAGTAGGTCTGCGCAGGCACTTGTATAGTCCAGAATCATAGTGCCCTTAAGTCGAAAATTCTAGATTTTGTCAGTCTTGATCTGGTCTTGTATATTTTGCACAGTTTGAAGATATGGGGAGGGCGGGAGGCAGCCAAAATCAAATGATTTACTGGTCTTCACTGATGTCAACCTTTTCCCTTGGATTCCCGTTTTCTCTCCCAGCCGCGGGTGCCTCAGTACGACCCACATGTGCCGAGGTTAGCTTGAAATAGCTTCCATGTTAGTCCTCTTATCCTTTGCTGTTCCTCTGATTCATTTAACTGTTCTTTACTACCTGGTGGCCAGAACGACTTATTATTAAATGGTTCCCCCCCTTCTTCCGTGAAAGACCGCGTTTGACAAGAGAGGTACGGGTGATTCCGGTCACCTTCAGTTCACGTATATTCTGTGTGATTCTCTAGTCTGTATCGAGCTGACGGCGTACACTTCGAGCGGCAAATAACTCGAGAGAGAGAGAGAGAGAGAGAGAGAGAGAGAGAGAGAGAGAGAGAGAGAGAGAGAGAGAGAGAGCTGCTTGCGTAGCAAGACATAAAACACAGTAACCTCTTCTCGCTCCACCCCGTCGAGCCTCCTCCAAAAAAAATATAGCCCCCCCCCTCCTCCCTCCCTCCCCTCTCCCTTTAAAAAGCTCTCTATTTCATGATTCACAAATACCGTCTCGGGCTCGCCTCAAGCTCCCGGCCATAAACTATGCCGGCATTTTCCGGGTCAGATGCCTAACACCCGTGTTTGTTCAGGGCTCTCGCCGGCTCATCCCGCAGGTAAATTTGTTGAGCCAGGGCCGTATCCCGGGTACGCGGCCGGCTGGGTTCCTTCCCCATGACGTGGCACGCGAGGAGCGACTTGGCTTTCCCACCCCACCAAGGTCGTCGAATTCAGGGCTTAACCAACGTCTCGCATCCCGTCCCAACAAATGTATGCTAATACGACCCTGCGTAAACACACACACACACACACAGCTGCCCAAGTCTCGGCTATCGCAACAAAGTGCACGCTTTTCCTTCCATGCTTCTAACTCACTCCCCGAGCGATGATTGTACGAGCGAAGAAGACGAAGATACGGCGGTGGCGGAGATGAGTGATGATTACGGAAACGATGATGATAATGGTAGCTAATGCCCTTCCTGCTGCCACTGTGACCTATTGTTGCTGCTGCTGCTGCTGCTGTTTATTTGCCGAGGAAGCATCCTAAAGGGAAGGGCTCAGACCCAGCTCCATTCTCGTGTTTGACAGAGCTTCACCTGGCATCAGCGCGTCACGCGGGTACCGCCTGACTGACTGCCTCCCTAGGCAACCATCATGTGGGTCCTGGGTGGTGCTTCGCCAAGCGCCGCATCAGGTGCGGTAATGACCGCATCCGGAACTCGGCCGTCCATCGCTGGGCACTGACTGACTGACTGCAGACCCGACAATCCGTCGAGTGAATGTTGACTTGACATCTTCAACCCGGCAGCCCATCGGACAGGTGCTGACATCTTCACCTGGCAGCCCATCATCAGGTGGGTGTTTGACGGCGCCACCTGGCAGCCCCATCAGCTGAACACACACGGCCATTCTCATCCCGTCCATACAAGTCAACAAACCATGACCACCATCAGGACCTCATTATCCTGTGTCAACATTTATTCTTACGGTCGATCAATCGTTCGCTGCCCCCTGCTGCTACAGCGGGAAGCCATCCTGGGTGTGACAGGGGACGCGGTGCAGGGCCATTCTGGGTGTGACAGGGACCACGACGATCCGCGACATCCCCCACCATTCTGGAGGCTGAGGTGGACGAGGTTCCACATGAGGTATGACCCAGAGACCCATCTCAAGGACAGCTTCTGGGAACTGAATGAAGCTGGCAGACCTCACTGGTGTAGCGGGTAGCGTTCCTGACACGTGGTGAATTCATGGGCCGCCCAGGGTCGAGAGCGTGGGTTCGAATCCTGAGATGGCCTTTGTTAGGGTTTCAGTTGCCCGTGCTATCTCTGCTAACATGAAAAACCCAAAAAAAGACTAAGCAAGCCGCTGGCAACTGCACGGTGGGTCGCTGTGACGTCAATATTCTTCCTTACAACGCTGAGCTTTGGAGCTCTTACCCTCTCATGACTTTCCTAAAAGCGACGCGCATCTTTTTAAAAAAGGCAGGTTTGCCACTTTCCCCAAACGCTCTTTCTTCTCTCCTTACTTCTCTAAACCTTTAAGCTTTACATCTTGATTTTCCATTTGTTTGCATGAGGACTTCATCCGTAAATGAAACCTTCGACGTAAAATACAAAAAGGACCCGTCCTTCGAGCTTTCTCTTGCAATACACACGAATGCATCGCACTGGGTACGTCACCTGGCGTGAATAGCGTTCCCCTTCGGCCGGCACTGGTGGAAGGTGGGAAAACCTCGCTCTTTGATGTCTTGGTAAACAGCAAAGGTAGTGTGTCAGAGTTTACGATAAAAGATGAATCACCACCGGCGACTGAGAGAGAGAGTTCGAATTCACGGCCGCCAGGGAGTGATGAAAGGGTGACGTGAGTAATAAAAATCATCACACACATACCTTCGTCTGCATGACTTACCCTCCTTTACTTCTCAGGTAATACTACATGGAATCTGCTCAATACACAGGCCAGAAAACCACACCATGAAGAGAACATTTACGCCTCAATCATATTTCCTACTTCATTACGCATCCCTTTCCTCACTACATCCGACACGATACACTCGATATAACAAGCGCATGCCCTGCCTTCGAGGTTCATCAACAGTCGACGTTTCCCACGAACCCAGCGGTACTGCCACCCGTAAAATGTGATCACTTCCCCCCCGCGCACTCGTCAATACCAGCCATCACCGGAGTGCAGGCAATGCAAGTCTCCACGTATTTGACCATACAACCACCCACTAAACGCTCTCACCCACGTAATAACTTGCACGTTTCAGAGCATTCAACGCTACCACCAACGAGGCATCACCACTCTGCGTCTTTAAGCATTTACTTCTACCAGCAGACATGAGCAGCACTCAGGACCCCATCGGCCTACCATTCACATCAACCTTTATCTCCTCGCACTCAACAATACTTCGGTCCGTTAAGCACCCTCATCAATTCTCGTTTCCACATATTTACCAGCGCTTTCAATCAGTATAGACTCTGGTCAGAAAGCTCGTTTGCACGCACTTCAACTCATCAAATATAACGGCCAGTGCACCCCTCCAAAATCAGCGAAGTCCTTCACCCGATGCCTCGGCTTCCTGCAAAGTCACGTATCCAAATATCTTCCTTAAGACAATTTTCCCAAAACATCCAAGCCACCTTACAGAACCATCTTTCGCCTATGTTCATAAAGAACTCGTAGCTTAATTTACTTTTCCCTTGTTTCACATTAAAAATAGAATGTGAAAAAAAAAATTGTATATATTTCTCAACTTAGACGTACCATTACCAACATAAATTACGTCAAACACCGCTTTCGTGGACTCACAACACTTTCTTACGATGCTCATTTCCCTCGATTGAAAAGGAGGAAGAAAAATGAGAGCGAGATTCATAATCTCAAGCCACGTTGAGAGCGAGATGAACCTCGGGGCCAACCGGAATAAAAAAATAAGACGACGCCACAATCGGGCCAGGACGACCCGACGGGACTTCTGTGGCCAAGAAAAGACCACAGCAAAGCCAGTTAGTTACCCGGTCGTCCAGAAGGCATCGGTTCAGCGGACCCTTTCCGTCTGTAAGCCCCTGAAGGGATCAATGCGTAAAGTTTGAAGCCCGCCAAACATAAAGGCCGTCGAGCAAATGTCTCATTTGTTTTTTCTTTCTTTCCTCGGACACAGGGATCGCTAAATGGCCCTCTGGCCCTTTGTTTCCGGGAAGAAGAAAAAAAAGGGATAGAGAACAGCGAGAGGAGTCGTCAGTGAAACGAGCATCATCAGGACCCTAATGGGCGAGTCGATCCTAATTCCTTTCTTTATCATCCCAAAGAGAGCGCTCTGGGGATTAATCAATCCCTTCTGACAGCGAGACGCGCCAAGCCTCTCGGGACTCCTTTAGCGCACCGCCTCTGCAAGTGGAAGATGTTCCTGTAAACAGGTTAAGGGGGAAGGACACTGTAGCGAGTATAATGGTGGCTTATGGCTCCTCGGTCGCCGAAAGATGGGGTATGATGGAGGGGTTGTCTACAGTACGTGGTTCTGAAAGGCAAACTTTGGTAGCTTGGCGTCCCGGATGGTGGGTTGTGATGGCCGCGCAAGCTTCCTGGGTCCCGAGAGGCGAGGCTTCATACACGACGGACAAATACTCGCTACCCGTGTCAACCGGAAGTTTCTTATCACCTCGCTGTAAAAGTCTACTTCGAGTTGATTAATCCTAACCTCCACAAAGACGACGTTCGTAAATTAAAAAAAAAAATGCTGAGACTCTTACGAATTTCTAAGCACAGAGCGCTCCACACCTTGTCACAGCAAGTGCTTTCAAATCTTAAAAAGTCCCCGGTCTATAAAACGGATGGCGAGAGCCACAGCGACTGAAATCTCGGCCGCTAATAAGCAAGTGTTGTTCTGAGAGTCCGATATTGCTCTCCAGTGACAACACTCGGCTAATGAGCGCCTCCAAAGCTCAATATCAGACCCAATTAACTTTCAAGTCGCTGGGTTCCGGGTTCGGTGTCTTACCGCCGACGTAAACTTACGACGCGACCGAAATCAACCCGTGTGTCATGGAACGACGGCGGCTGTCCAGCATTCCAGAAACACTGTCCTCAAAGATCAGACCACACCGCCAACTGAAGAGCGAGCACGTCGCCATCACATATAACGGAATCCTGCTGGAAATGACGCCCGCACTTGGCCGTGTGTCGTGAAAACTTACGCCTCGGCCGAAGCCTCCTGACGTTCTGCACTGTTCTGACGCAGACGGGATTACGACACTCTTCCGAGACGACGGGCGACACCCTTGGCAGAACCCCACACGAGAGGTCCTCGACTTCCTCTTCATAAATGCTCGTCTTCAGATCCTCGGTGCAATGACTCGTCTCAAGACCTGACGCACTCAATTACGCCCGTCACTCACATGACGGGTCACGCACGCAATTTCGGGCCCGAATTTTAGCCCTAACGTATTTTTTTTGCCTAAGTCTGATGATCATCAGTCCCCGTTTGTCATTAATATTCACGTAGTTTTATATAATTTTTTTTTTTTGGGGGGGAAGGTTCAGTCAGACATTAAAAGATTTAATCAAATCGGAGAAAAAAATCCACGATCGGATGATTATAAAAATGGAAACTAATTTCTTTATGAAAAAAAATTAAATTCTGGAATACTATATTAAAACAGAGATCAACTGAACGGGTTTACTGAAGAGATTGGTCAACGGTTTTACTAAAGAGACTGGTCTAAGTGTCATTAATACCATAAGAGAATCTTAAATCAGGAGAAAACAAACGAAACTTTTAACATCTAACTGGGAATCAAATGACGCTTTTACCTTCTCGCTCTGTCTACAAAAACCCAGTGTTCCAGCAGGCCAGCATGCGCAGTACTTCATCAATACGTGTGGCCGCTTTCAGCCACTTCAGCAGGACGGTAGGGGTCCCTGGGGGCACACAAGACCATATATGACACCTAGATGACACCATCATATCCACGGGTTACGTCCCCGATTACAGGCTGGGTGAGCTAGGAAACACAACCACCAAAGGGAGACATGCCCAGGGCTCTCGCCAGCAGCAACCTCGAACTCACCAGCTTACGACTCTAAGCACAGAGCCACGACAAAACACTCGAACCGTTCTACCATCGACAGCCACCGAGATGGGTCCATGACAGTGTCCACAGTATACCCACCAACTGTTGCAACTACGTAATCCCTCCTAAACGGACACCTTTCATTCATTCTTTTTTCAGTCCTCTGTGATATCTCTTTTTATGACACATTACCGGTCATGAGGTTTAACGTACGGCATTTCCATGAGCAGCGGCGTAGGGAGTGTGCCCCTGGGAGCTTGGGGGGGGGGGTTGTCCATGACCCTCCCACCCCTGCCCTAGCCTGCAGGCTGGCACTAAGCACCCCCCTCCCCTCCATCCCCCCCAGCAGCTCTGCAAAGTGAATTCCCAACGGAAAGTGCATGGCTCTGTGCATCTGATCCGCCCCATGCAAATGGGAATGGATTTTTTTTTTAGATAAATGACGGACAGGTACAGAAATCTGGTGATATGAAATGACGAAACAATGCCTTATGAATAAGACGCCCCGTGATTACAAAAGTTATCGAGTGTTGTGTCCGAGCGAATTTATCACCGATCACATTTCGGAATTACGACGAAATTATTGGAGGAAGAACGAGAGAAGGCGGGCGCCAGGTGGCAACGATGCCTCGTAACCCTAAGGAGAAGGTGCTTGAAGTGGTGGTCGGCGACAACATCACCACCAATACAAATCGTCAGCCCCTTGCAACCGGGCGTAGTAATCTAGGCGTGTGTGAGGCGGTTGGCAGAACGCACTACGTAGGTCCTACATAACCGCATCTTCCTTACTGTTTCCCGCAGTTTTCTGTAGCGGGACCAACCACACAAGAACTGACCGTTATTACACCTTTGTCTCTTCAAAAAGCGATCCTGAGTAACGCTCTTCTCTCTTTCCCTATTATCTTTCCCCTGTAACCTTTTGCACCTCAAAATTAACTTCCACGTCCTTTTTTTCCTCACACTCGTCACTTTCCATCAGGCTAGGGTGTGTTTTACCAACGCCATGTCTGCTAAGAGAGGAGGGGGTGAGGGTGGGGGGTGGGGGGGAGTGTGTCAACGCTATTCCACTGTGTTGGTGCATCCAGGTCATGATGACAAGTGCCACGAGCGCGGGGTGCACAACGAATCCGTCGGGGACGCCGGCACAAAATCAAATCACTGGCGCCTACAGGAGGATCTGGGTGGGGTGGGGTGGGGTGGGGGGGAGGAGTGTCAGTGTCAGAGGTAAAAAAAGAGAGACATAAAGAGAGAAAAAAAGTGGTACAGACGCGAACAGTAAACGCGCACCGCGTTATCACGAGAGAATACTTCACGTGCCAGTACTTGCGATGAGATTTGGCAGGGCGAGCACGTAGCGCTCACCGCAAGAAAATCCAGAGTTACGAAGATAGACTCACGTGAGTCACATGTCGTCAAGCGTCATGCGCGAGAAGGAGCGGGTGAATGCTTGTGGTCTAAATGCCTTGCTGGCTTACGTGAGGGCGAGGCAGACAGAGGAGACAGCGAGCTGGGCCAAAAGGAATGAAACTTGACAGCCGCTGAAATCCTTGCCCAACAGAGAGAGAGAGAGAGAAGAGCTTGCTCTCGAGTACCAACAAAGACACTCTGCCTAAGGCAAGGGTTAGCGCGTACCCACACCCACACTGTTCCACAATACCGTTGTTCTCTGCTCTGCCCACCCACTCCTCCCACACACACACACACACACACACACACAAACACACTGCAAAGTTGTCAACCAGGTTTCACCCGGACCTCCACTCAGCCATTGTCCCGACTCCATTTCAAGGTCTCAGTACTCACTCCTCGGAGACTTTTACGTCGCGCGCCAAAAATATTGAAGAATCTCTTCGTCTTTCTGGCAGGCTCTCGGATATTTTCGTCTGTTGTGCTTTTTGGAAGAATTCCACGGAATTCTTGCATATGAAGTAATTCTGTTTCTTCCAGTTTGTGGAGAAAGAGAAAGAAAGAGAGAGAGAGAGAGGGTACTCACCTATGTACGAGTACCTACGAGATTTTGGCCACCGGGCGGGTCTGGAGTGTAGCGCTCACCGCAGAAAAACCTAAAAGCTGAGAATAAATTGTTGTGCGAGTCACTCGCTGTCAAGTGTTACGTGTAAGATGGAGAGAGTGTATTTATGGACTGAGTTCCAGCAAACCCACGTTTGCGACAGACAAAGAAAAGAAGGCATCTTGGGCCAAGGAGGGGAACTAGTTGGCCATTGAGTGCTACCTTAGTCCGTTGAGAAAGAGAGAGAGAGAGAGAGAGAGAGAGAGAGAGAGAGAGGAAAGCCTCCGAAGTGGAGTGGCTGGCGCCGAGACCCACCACTTAAACAGGCCTGGGCTCGAGTCCCGGGGAGCGTAGCCGGCTCACAGCCAACCCCAGCTCTTCATCCTGTCCTCTAGGCTAGTTGGTGGATGGGTGTATCTGCATAAGCAGGCCGAGACAAGGCAACAGAAATGTTACACACCTCTCTCGTCGTAATTCATTAATAGAGGAAACACGTAAGGGAATCATCAAGTACAAACAACAGGTCAGGGTATGAATGAAGTAGAGACACCGGAAACAAAAACAATAAAAGAAAAATATCTAATCAAAAAAAGTACAGAGAACGAGGGTGGAGAAAAACATTAAGCAGAGCAAGTAGAAAACAAAAGTTAAGACAATGATAGTTTGTGAGCCTTGAAACAAGAAAAAAAAAATGTATAGTAAAGTATTCATGAAGGAAAAACATGATGTGAATAGACGCAGAACGTGATACGCGAATGTACAGTAATTTCGACGAGATGTAGGAATGTAAAATTCATGAAAGCTGTGTAGTCCTAATAAATTACAATGAAGAATGATGCGTATTGTAAATAGATCAATACACTGAGAAAATACGAGAGAAAGCGAGAGAGAGAGAGAGAGAGAGAGAGAGAGAGAGAGAGAGGCTGCGTGTGGTACTACGCGCGGGAGGCTAAGATCTCTGAGCTAAAGCGAAGCAAGAACAGGGAGACATACGTGGAAGGCTGACGGAACAAGAACTTGGAAACGAATCAAGGGAGGAATGGAGGGAGGGTGAGTGGGTGGTGGGAGAGGTGGAACAGCGAGTGGATGGGAAACTGTGAAGTTGAGAGGTGGATCAGGGAGAGGGAGAGGGGTACCCCTGTTAGGTAGCGGCGGCAAGTGGTGGAAAAGTGTGAGGAGGGAGGCTGGTGGAAGAGGGGAAAACAGCAAGGGCGAGAGAGCAGGAACCCGTGGAACAGAGAGAGAGAGAGAGAGAGAGAGAGAGAGAGAGGTGGAACAGGGAGTACCTAAGTACCTATGACGATATATGACCTTTAGGAGGAGTTAGCGAGTAACGCTCACCGCAGGAGTACCTACAGAACAGCACAGTAAGTCGCGTGAGATGCGTTTTCTTCTAGGGCTTTATGGAAAGGATGACAGAGATGGGACAGAGTGGCGGGAGTGGTGGAACAGGGGCAAGAATAACGAGAATGGGAGGGGAAAGAATGGTGGAACAGATAGGGTGAAACGGGAGGGAGTAGTGGAACAGTGAGAGGAGAGAGAGAGAGAGTGGTGGAACAGCTAGGATGAGAGACGAGAAAGTAATGGGAAAGATGGAGTAAAACGAGGGAAAGTACTTAGAAGGGTGAAACAGTGATGGTGAGAGGAGAGAAAATGGCCGGAGCGGTGGCAATGAGGGTGAGAGGAGGGAGCGTGGTGGAAGAATGAGGGTTAAAGGAGGTAAACTGATGGAAAAGAGTGTGAGAGAGGAGGGAAAGCGGTGGAACAGAGAGGGAGAGGAGGGGAAAAGTGGTGGAAGCGGTAAAACAGAAAGTAGGGAGAATGGAAGAAAAGTGAGAGGAGAGAGAACGGGTGAGAGGGGGTGCGATGGGGGTGTTAGAACAGTGAGGGTGAGAGAAGGGAGAGTGATGGACCTGTGAGGATCTGGGAGAGTGGCTAAAAGTGGAACACTCGAGTGGGGAGAGAGAGAGAGAGAGAGAGGGGGAGAACAGCGGTAGGTGTGGTGAGTGAGTGAGTGAGAGAGAGAGAGAGAGAGAGAGAGAGAGAGAGAGAGAGAGGGGGGGGGGGGGGGGGGGGGGGGAGGG
>JAYMFT010253620.1:0-10870 GCA_038088735.1 Panulirus argus
ACACACACACAAACACACCCTAGCCTATATCAGGTGAAAGAGAGAAAGAGAGAGAGAGAAAAAAAAAACAGACTTTTATCCTTACGAAAGAAGTCCTTATCGTCTGAATTTGCTCAGAGTCTTTGGAAGTGAAGGAGTCAAGCCATACACCGCTTTTTTTTTTCCCCCCACTTCATCAGTTTTCACTTCCTTCGTCCACTTCCTTTGCATAATATACTGTTGCTACCTGCGGTGCTATGAATATTTTCTCTGTATATATGAAAACAACATCCACTCTGATTCGCTAGAATTTTTATTAACTTTACCAGCCAGGATTTGTCTGGTAGGAGCTTCCACGACTGGCGTACATTTTACATAGACAAATGGGCCTCCGGATCTGAAGCCAATTGGCCTTCAAAGTTTGTTCTTATTGTGTGTACGTTGTTGATACTTCATTAGAATTATTCATCTGATGTACGATGGCTGGCCTGCTGTAATCCATGCTTCGCCAAGCTGTCTGTAGGATCGAGAGGTGGCAAGTAATTTACTCCACATCTTTCCGTCCTTTTGGGGGGCCGTTTCTTCCTCCTCCCTGCATCTTATGCTGGGTCATCCTGGCCTTGTATCCACATGTATACAGTGCGTCGATGTCTTTCTCTGGATCCTCTCGTGTTTCCATTGCTTAAGGAGCTGTTGAGAACAGGCAGTGTCTTTTACGTTTCCATAAAGGGGGGTTCTCTCCTCCTCTCTTCTTCTTTCTCTTCTTCTTCTTCTTCTTCTTCTTCTTCTTCTTCTTCTTTTTCTTCTTCTTTCTAACCTTCTTCTTCTTCTTCTTTTTCTTCTTCTTCTTCTTCTTCTTCTTCTTCTTCTTCTTCCTCTTCTTCACCTCCTTCAGCATCTTCTTCATCACACTTTGAACACCACATCCAGTTTTCCACCCCTTTATAACCGTATCAAGTGTAACATTGTCTTCCCCTCAACACCACCTCATTATATTTACCCTATTCGTGAGCAGCAGACCCCACTCCTCTCCTCTCTGACTCCTCACAGAATCCCTTCTTCCGTCTTCCCCCGTCTTTACTCATCCCTCCTCTGCTCTCCTCCCTCCTCCTCGTCTTCGGCACCTCATTACGGGTAGCGTCCCTAGTGCCGACACAGCCTTAGGAAGTAGGTACAAGGGGCCCCGGGCTCCTCTGGGGGTTCATGTCTGCGCCGCTCTTGGTGAAGATCCGCCTCCGTCGTCGCCGCCTCCGGCAGGAGCAGCAGCAGCAGCAGCAGCAGCAGTAGTTCCTCCTTCAGGAGTACACACACACAAACATAATCTGCCAGCGTCTCCGGCGGCGGCGATCCCTCCTCCTCCTCCTCCCCCGGGGGGAATCGCATCCTGACATTACAACATTGTCGTAATTAAGTACCGCACAAGGCATCTGCTGTTCCCTAATGAAGCCAGACCGGTGTGATTATCATCTTCGGTGAGACTTTGCTCACAGGGTCGTTTCTCATTCGCTTTTGTCCACAGTCCTCATGAACCCCAACGCCATAAGAAAAGGAGATGTGAAAATTCTCCGTTATTTGAATTCTCCGCGTCGTGCCGTTGGCCCCACTTGAGGTGGTGAGAGTCATATATTAAGTCTATCTTCGACAGAATAACCGTCCAAGGTGAGGGTCGATCAGCACTGTCTTTGTTCCATCACCAACAGAGCCTTTAAGGCCCCTCTGCTGCCTCCGTCCCCCTCACCCTTTGCTTCCGGTCTCCCCACCCTTTCAAACCCCAGCCGTTTCACTTCAGAGGTTCACCCGATCGTCTGTGACCTACAGGATACGAAGAGGAGTCGTCACAAATCTAGACAACCCAGTCGTGGGCCGATCAAGACCTCCTGTTGCCTGTCTTTCTCATGTAAACTCTCTCTCTCTCTCGCCGACGTGGACTGCAGCTCAGGGGGGACCAGACTATGCGTTTCTGGGTTATTTCCTCCCTTCCTTCCTTCCTTCCTTCCTCCCTCCACTCCGTCGGTAATTAGTTTCGCCCAGCCTGCTGGTGTTCCTTAATTTTTCCCCGCCCGGCTAATTACAGTACGTCAGGCCGCTGCTGGTGCCCGCCCCTTAAAAAACACCGCACCTTTCCTTTATCGAAGAAAACAACGTGGATGGGCGAACATTTAAATTCAACACCGACGCGTTGTAACATTACCAATTGAGCCTCGCCTTTCCTATAATAATTAACCTGTCAGGTGCACTCAGGTGGTTCGTAGTTGTTATCAAACACGGAATGATGCGGAAGATAAAGGGCTGATAAAGGATACGGAAGATTTAGAGAACGCCCTCCTCACCACCGCCATCTGGCTGGTGTTAGGAGAAGGATGGTGGAAGGATTGAATCACACGTAACGCCATCAAATATCCTTTCTTCGATTTCCCAAGACGCCTTTGGACACAAGCTGCCAGGCAGATGCAGAATAAAGTCGTAAGTGAAAAGGTAAATATGGTCTTTTTTTTTTTTCAATGTCGTTCCTTTAAACGCACTTTGTATTTTCAGCCTCTTTAAGATACCGTATCTTAACTATTTTTTTTGCCATACCTTACCCTATCTACCCTATCTATATATAGATATGCCTTAGCGATATGCGAATGCCAAAGGAATTTACACTCGTGTGTGTGCCTGTGTGTGCGTGTGTGTGTGTGGAATTCCTTAGGGTAATGTGTTTGCAAATGAAGACTTTACTCCATATAGAAAACATCTCGCCAGGCTCCTGATGACGTCAAGACATATCTCAGAATCTGTCTAGATGTCTGTCTGTCTGTCTGTCTAGATGTCCGTCTGGCTGTCTAGATGTCTGTCTGTCTAGATGTCTGTCTGGCTGGTTGGCTGTTGAAGGATTTACAGGCCTCTAAGCCAGATACATGCCTAAGGGTTTGATACTTATTACTTACAAAAAAATAAAGTAGTATGGACAGCTTAGAGTATGCTGTGAGTATCGACATTGGTACAGAAAAAATATTTAATGAAAAATAATGAAGAATAGAAACAGCGTCAAGTATGACTGACAAAGACGAAAGGAAAATTATTAAAGATAGCAAATAACAGAAAAAAAAGATTATAGCTTTAACCAAAGGAAGATAAGATGTTAACAAAAGCAACTGATGAGTAGACAAAAGAGATGGCATTGTTAACAAAACCGAATAAAAGGTTTCAAATTAAATCTTAAGAAAAACAAATGATTTAGTAAAAGAAAAATGTAATTAGATAAAGCACAGTATATGTTTAATAAAAGCTGATGACATAGCTAGCAGAAGCACATAACGAATTCCGAAAGCATTTACCGAATTCAACCAAAGAATTGATACGTGTAAAGATAGTGTGTTTAATATATAAAAAAAGGTAAATAAAGGAATTAACAAAAGCATAAATGTGGATAAGTACAGTAACGCTGTGATAACAAGATCAAAGGATAGGGTTAACAAGAAAGTAATGATAGGGTTAAGAAAAGGCTGGTAACATGGGAAATTGAAGGAGTCACTGTTCAACAGGAAGGGCCCGTAATATATATACTGTTAAACAGGGAGGGGTCGGCAACGGCATGCTACTATCTGGGCTCCTTAATCAATCCGAAGACCCTGTTGATAAGATCAGCATTCTGTTGCTTCTTTCCAAACGCATCGTAGATAATGAAGAAATCCGAAATACCTTAATTATGGTCGTTAGAGTTTAAACTGGTGCTGAAAATTCGGTGCATCGGTAATGATAAAGTAGTCACTGTAATTGATATAAAGCTGCCTCTGTTAACCCACAGTCTGTCGTTATCACTGCAATAGAGAAATGCAATTCTCTGTGCGTGTCGCCTTTGAGCACGCGTTCTGCTTCAGGGTTGCCGACTCTTGCTGTGGAAAACGCATTCCCGGTGGAGGACAAACTTTACTAATTTGCGTTGCTTCTTTTGCTTTAATAAAGGGCTGATCAGATTACAATTCCCTTTTTTTCATTAGATGAATTCAATCACTCCCATTAAATCAAAGTCAAAGAGGTTTATATTTATGTAAATTTATTATTTTTGGAAAGGAGATGAGTCTGTGTCGTTCTCTTCTTAACCCCACATGTATCAAACTTCCATCCTGACCCTGCTACTGATTGCAGAGCAGCCTTGCAGGAGCTGCTGCAGCAGGATCAAGCCCTTGGAAAAGAGATCCTGAGGTTGTGTAATACTAATAACACATATATTTTCCCCAAGCTTAACCCCACGTACCAGCAATTTGCTTCCCAAACCTCCCTATGGGGGCGTTTAAACAGATAAAGATGACCGTTTAAGAAATAAAAAAAAAAAAAAACGCAGCAGCGTTTAAATATGAAGCATCGACCTCCAGCTCTCGCTCCTCATCGCCGGGACACTTAAAATGTCTTATGGCCATTACACCACAAATACACCGGTCCATTAGCATCATTATTTGCTCGTTCCATCACCCTAACGAGCTATCTGTCCGCCAACAGCCCTATTCCACAACGGCTCGTTAATCATCGGGCGTGTAATTAGGCTGCTCGTTCCTCTACCCCGATAAGTCGCCGCGTATGGGCCAGAGTGTTGAAGTTCCAGCGGTTTACATGGAGTGAGGGAGAGAGGGAGAGGGAGGGAGAGAGAGAATAAAGTAAATAGGAAAAAAGATCTTTCTCGAAAACCATCATCAGCACTTTCAGCCTCCATAGTCTCTCTCTCTCTCTCTCTCTCTCTCTCTCTCTCTCTCTCTCTCTCTCTCTCCAACAAAGTCATAAGAAAACTGCAAACCTCCCGAAACTATGAGGAAAAAACAAGGCAGGTCATCTTACACTCTTGTGGTTTCCTGTGAGACACGGAGCGTAAGGTATTCCTCAGCATGGGTAAGGAAGGAACCTGGATTACTAAGAGAAAGATGGCCGGTCTTCTCGTCCTTGGTTGGCTGGATGAGTCAGGAACCACGGTCATAAAAAGAAAGAAAAGAGGAATATTGAGGGACATTCTCCCTCCCCAGGAGTTCCAGCAGTGTCCGCTGTTAACCGACTGGAACGAAAAGGAGATCGTCGTTCCAGACCATTATACATATTACGTATGTCCCTTTAGTAGCTCTTTTTCCCTTTAGCATGTATTGTCCTGAAGCACTTGTCCGCCTCTCTTCCTCCTCCAGGCAGTTGGCGCCATACGATCGTTGGTCTTCATCACTTCGCAACGGGCTTAGCGAAGCGTAGGACAGGACTCCTTGACTCTTGGGGGGCATGTAGGCCAGACGGGCCAAATAGCTATTTCCCGCAAGGTATACAGTTAGCCCAGCGTATGGATAAGTCCTGCAAGGCAAAGTCTCGACTGAGGGGATTCAGACAGGATGTGTGAAGAATCAGCCGCATGGAGAGCACGTATGATTCGTCAGAGGCGAATGTCTCTGATTCGGGATGCAGCCTGATTTCATCATGGATTGTGGGTCTTCCAGCTTGACGGTGCGGTTGCCATGGCTCCTGTTCTTGCAGGCATACACGGTGGTCATCAATACTGTAGTCCCAGATGGTGCCCTCAAGAAATAAAGTTGTGATGACGTTCACTTCTTAAGGGATTCTGACATTATTTCGGTCAGCAGGTTGCTAGAGGTTAAGGAAGGGAACGGAAGGGTGATTTAGGGGTTGAACGCGGATTCCAACACCACTTGATCTCACAGGCTGATCTTGCTTGTGTCCAACGGGAACTCTCTGTGAATGGATTCAAGGCTCTGTCGTATGTCTCCTTCGATGTCTCGCCGTCTTTCTCGAGTCTCTTACCACCGAGAGGTGATGCATCCCTCTGAAATTGGATTAATCTCGGCATGATTATTTACTGAGTAAGAAGGGGGAGGAAGAGGAAGAGGAGGAGGAGGAGGAGGAAGAGGAGGAGAAAGAGGAGGAGGAGGAGGAGGAGAAGAAGGTACAGGAGGCCCGTCATCCGCATCCGGATCACTGCTCCTGCCGTCTATCCTTCGTAGATCCTTCATCTTTTTCCCTCCAAAATGGCCTCGACGGCCCAGGTCTCCGGGGGGGAAGTACCCGACCAAACGCTGTTTTCCGGGTTATTAGGCCGGGATCCCGGTAAAATTGCAGTCAAATTGTAGGCAATCTCCGGCTGCAGGCCATTATTTTGATCATATATATATATATATATATATATATATATATATATATATATATATATATATATATATTTTTTCTTTTATTTGTTTGTTCGCAGTTTCGTGCGTTAGCGAGGCAGAGCCAGGAGCAGGCGTAGAAATGGCTTCATTCGCTCTCATTCACTCTCTGGCTGTCATGTACCATGCACGGAAACCAGAACCCCCTATCCACAACCAGGTAGTGGGCAGAAAGGACAGAAATTAGGAGACTTGATGCCCCCCCCCCTAACGAAGGTTATCTGCGGACATAATCTTATGTCTGATAGGAACAGGAGAGTGGAACAAAAGGCAGGCCCCACTCTAAGTGTAATGTTCCAGACAGACAGACAGACAGTCAGTCATTACGACCACACAGCCCTCCAGCCAGCGCTGGAGGTCGGCGCATCACGGGGCGGGTCTTGGGAGCCGACGTGCCTGGCGATGGGACGAGGACGTGAGAAGGGAATCAGAGAGCCGACATCTCGCAAGAGCCTGTTATCACCCACCTCTCGGCTTGCCATGTTTTCTGTATCTCTACAAGTGCTCCATCCTGTGCCATTTGTCCTAGAATGTACCAAAGAAGCAAAGAAAAGAAATGCTGTTTCTAGGAAGGAAAAGAGAGAGAGGAAATATAAGTGATTCAGGTCATGGCATCTGGGTCTCTCTCTTTTGAAGTCATTACAGAAGCGAGACTTGTCAAATTGGTTGGCTATTTCTCCGGAGCCTGCGGGGGGTTTGCCAGTGACGGCTGCTGCATTACAGCCCCTCCGAGCACACCCTAACCCAACCCTGTCATAACGCATAGACTTATGCGCTTGTTATGGATCATTTACTCCCTCGCAGAGCGGCCAACGTAGCTAATCTGGCGCCACAGACGCAGCCACCGCCTCCTCCTCCTCCTCCTCCTCCGGCCACGATCGATTGAGAACCGCAAAAACCGCCAAATCGATTCAATCATTTACCGGAAAGTGGTTGTGATTTTCGCCATCCGCCGACACGCAAACCCCAGCAAGCAGGGGCGACGTCTCTGCCGCTTCTATACACGTCTGTTCGAGCGAGGTGCCTCCGCTGAGGCGTGGCGAAGAGAAGAAGGCAATGTGCGGTTTGCTGGTTTCGCACTCCGAGTGGAATCGAGTGCGAGGAGTGTGTTATTATTTTTCTCTTAAGAGCTGCAGACCCGGAAATCACTTTTACGGTAGCTACCACCCAAGTGGCGTCTGTTCTACAGTATGATATAAATTTTTTTGTCTTGCGAAGTTCAGAGGGGATGGACATACGCGGTGGATTACTGGTAAAGTCTTGGGAGGTCTTCAACCTCCTCCACAGCCCGGGGCCCAGAAGGAGACCCAGGATGGATAAACGGGTACTGGACTTCTTAAAGGCCTTCTTCAGAAGGTCATGACCCTACTAGCCCTTTTCTTTTTATATATTCGTTATGTCAGTGTCCTTTTCGTATTAGTAGAACGCTATCTAGGTGGCCAGGACCGTGAAGTATGGAGGGGTATGTACCATGTCATAATCTGCTATAGCGTGTGTGTGTGTGTGAAAGTGTGCCTCTGTGTGTATGTCTTTGTCTGTGGGAAAGGAGATTGTACAGCATAATGAAAAATATGGAATGAGAGGGATAGTCATTGAATCTTGCGGTCAGAACCAAGAAGAGTCCTCGAAATTCTCTCTTAAATGTTAATGAAGTAGATAAAATTAACATGATAATAACATAAGAACGTAATTTTAATATACCCATGAATAAGTGTAAGAAGTACATTAAAAAGAAATGTGGTTGCAGTGCGACACTGATCTACAGAGAAGAAACACGTAGACAGTCAACAGTTTATTGTCCTTGAATTAAATTACATAAGCGACTGGCAGGTATAACAACAGGGAAGGACCATTGGACATACGTGTCAAATTATTTATTTAACTTTATCTTCGGGAAACTCCATTTTGAGGTGTGATTAATCCATATCCACTCATCATACACGAAGGATGTCCGGTTGTAAACCTTGATGAGGTCTCTATAGACGAGGGGGCCCCGAAGACCTCTTGTGGTCTGTAGAAATACCTTGAGTACGTACGGACACGGTCACGTTTATGAAGCACAGGACCATCGTTAGGTCACGGATGTGGTGTGTCTCCCCTCCACCTTTGGCTGCAGCAATTTACACAAAGGTGGGGGGTGGGGGAGAGGGGGATGGTTGGATGGTCGGTTGACAGTAAACGGTGTGACATCAAAGAGAGACGAGTGAGGAGGAAGCATTGGAAATGGAACAAGGGAGTTGAATCTCAAGCTTAGATACCTCTAAGAACAAGAGTACATAGCACTACGGGTACACAGGAGTGTATGTACTAAGAACAGGAGTACGTAGCCCTGCAGGTACACAGGATTGTAGGTACACAGCACCGCAGGTACGCACCACTGCAGGTACTTCGGAAGAAGTTCAGGGACATTGTGGTGGAGGAACAACAAAGAAGGCGTGCCTGTGGCTCATTATAGGGAGGACGACAAAGGGGAAAAGTGTACTGTGATGAAGTCAGAACGCGGGTAGAATACTGGAGAAGAATAGGACGTATTCTTCATACGGTAAGAGGCTCTATAAGGAGGTTATAATGAGCTCAGCGTGTGACGAGAGAGAGAGAGAGAGACAGACAGACAGACAGAGCAGTGAAAACCAATAATAAGGCTCTCAGGAAAATATGACATACGAGAGGTTCCTTTTGGAGTGACGGGCACACGCGGTTGTTGTAGAAAGAAGCAAGATTTTACAGGAACGAAGGGTAGCAACAGTGTACGCTGATCCGGAACGTAGGGCAAAAGATGAATTTCGAAGTACTTTTAAAGTCACCATCCGTGGCGAACAGTGGAAACTGAGAGCAAGTATTTTCACGAGCTTACAGTAAAGTGATAGAGAATAGAGAGTGAAAAAGGCAAGAAGAGCACAGTGGCGAGGAAAGGATGCTCGAGTGTTATGGTGGAGAGAGACTTTTCCATAGATAGAAAAGCTCCCTGGCACACAGACAGACAGTGAGCCTGGAATTAACAGATTAGAATGTGTTACAAAATGGCATAGCCTCGTGCGCCTTCCAGGGATTGCTTACTGGGGCGTGTGGAGACCGAGTCATGGTGCGGAGGGACTGCGCCGGGAATAATGTCCCACCTTCAGGAAATGGGTTGATAAGCCATAAGGAGGGACACAGGGTGGTGGACGGTAAGAGAATGACAGGAAATTAAGACAGAACCTTCTTCAGAGCACCATGTATCCCCACCCCCCCTGCCCCCCAAGGTCCGAACTACACCGTGGGATTACATGAATAAGCCTCCTACTGCGTCGTACCATAGGGGTAGACATTTCGGTATGATCCGAGTGTGGTATTATTTAATCAAACTCTAGATGGGGATCGATGCAATACGTGAGTTCATTACGCGTCTGATGAAGACCCCGAGAGGATTTAAAAGGGAGAGTATGGACGTCCCTGGGTCATGTTTCCCATTCCATTCTTTTGATTCGGGGTAAGGGTCTCGGACGAGGATATCTCATTTCCTCTATGGTCTGACCAAAATCCAAAAAGCTGTTGACCCCAGACTGAAGCTTGGATGGTACAGCACTCACTCGCACTGGTGTGTGATTGAAAAATATCTTCTTGGGCCTTAGGTAATGGAGATTAAGCCGATGGTGTCCTTTCTCCCGGCCAGAATCTAACACACGGTTTTAACACAACCTAATAATCACATACTGTAAGCATAGAGTCATTCTCGCTCACGGGGACCTGTGAATGGGCTGTTTAGTTTCCTTTTCAGACCTCAGCTGATGATAAAACGGATAGAGGGGGGGGGGGGGGGAAGTCATTTAAAACGTTTTAGCAAAAACCAGTCGCCGGAATGTAGGGGAGGATGGGAAACGTTCTCACAGACGCGAACGTCGGAAGGGCATGGTTAATGGATGACATGACTCTACATCCTCGACCTTGAGCTGAAGGGGGAATCAAACTAATAATTCCATGACCTTGGATTGGATATCCGACACGGATTATGATTTCGCAGAGTCAGTAGTGACCATGATGCGAAAGAATGTGACTGAAACGAATGAATTTTAATAACATACGTGAGTGACCGTCATTAGTCAATATCAGGTCCGCGAGTCAAGAGAAATTCTAGGTCCAAGACATACGAAAAAGACACAGACGCGCGTGGATGAGTCAGTCGACTCTATCCTCAAACATGGACCGAGTCGTCAAGAAATGACTAATTCCCCCTGTGTGGTACAACGTACGAGAAACACCCAAGTCGTATATGCAAGTATAGCGAGTGGCGGAAGGACCAAATGACGGAAGAAAATGTAATAAGGGGATTGTTTAGAGAGAACGGGAAACCCGAACATAAGTTTGATGTGTTGATATGGCTGCGCGGGAGATGTCTTTAGCTTCCTTAAAGATGATTTGGATGGCAAAGGTCTTGCTGTTGGCGTTCTTTATTATTCCGTTGAATGTGTATATCTGTGTGCTTGTGCGTATTGTGTATCCGCATGCATTGTTTGTGTGTGAGTGTTGTTTGTTTGTGTGTGTGTGTGTGTGTGTGTGTGTGTGCCCCCCCGCGATCTTCTTTTTTTTTTGTAATGTTCGATGCATTTTGCGAAATAATCCTGTAAAAAGAGTTATAGTCACAGTTCCTAAAACATCACTCATTCTCACTCGACAAATTCCTTCCCCCAGCTTTAGTCGTACAAGAGAGAGAGAGAGAGAGAGGGAGGGAAGGAGGGAGG
>JAYMFT010253631.1:0-10869 GCA_038088735.1 Panulirus argus
TTCTTAACGCTACCCCGCTAACGCGGGAAACAGCGAATATGTATGAAAAAAAAAAAAAAAAATATATATATATATATATATTCTTACAATTCATAATGGCATCAAGTGATAGAGGAATTAAAAGAAATGTGTAAACTGTATATTATATATTGTATCAAAAAATGGCTACATTCAATTTAACAAATTTTCGGCATTAACGGACACCCCCTCCCCCCCCATTAGTCTGTTAAATTGAGAGATTACTGTATATTCTATATGCATGTGATGGTGAAGGTTTGTGTAATCTTTACTATCACTTTTGAAGTGCCTTATTGCAATTGCAACAATGGATGTTGTACCAACTACATAGTGTTGAGCTGCCCCGTTGGTGCACTATCCACAAACATGCCCTTCTCATCCAATAAGTATTTACATTATCTAAAATGGAGATGTATATGTACTTTAGGATTCAAAGCAAGATAGGATCATAAATATATAATCAACATTAAAAAGGGTTTTAGGCCTGACCTTCCTCAGAGGTTGCTGGCCGCAAAACCCAACAAACCAACGTACCTTGGAAAAAGTTTAATTTGGGATTCAAAATAGTAGGAGTATGTGCAGACTATCATTTTCTAAAACTGGACTGAAATGGTTTGAACTATGAAATAAAGTATTGCCTACTATCAAGTAACAAATAATTGAATATATTACAGAAATTTATGTAGAACAAAAAAGTAAGTATTGATTAATGGTTTGTGTAATTAATTGAAGTATTACCAGGCTTTGCCTGCAAGAGGTTACTTTGCAAGCAAAAGGTCACTCTAGTGAGGCTATAGCATTGGAAGTATAGCCTTGTCACAGAATTTCTTATGTCAAATGCGTCCAAATTTCCTTATTACTGGAAGTAGCACAGTCTTGGGCTGCAGGAGCCTTTAAAAAGAGGGCCTTGGTAATATCAGGATTCTTTCATAAAATCTGGTCCCAGGGCAGTTAAAGAAAATTAATTAAAATAAACTGTAGCCAGTGGTTGAGAAAATAGAGAAAAAATGTGCACATTATAGAGATGGATAAAGAAAACAGATGGCTTTGTTAGTTTATAAATCATTTCTTTTATCATTACCATTACTAATCCTATCTCTACTTCTAAGGAATGGTTCATGAATATTTAGCCTTTGAAATCATTGAAACTTGCTCTCAGTCAATGCCCAGTGAGTTAATCTACAGCAGATGGTAATGCAGATCTTCATATTACCACACTAAATTGGTCATGTAGAACTTGCCATATGTAAGCTGGGGATCAGGGTGATGGTAATGGGTCATAATTCACTGAGATTGTGGGCTTGTAGGTATATGGGAGACATATGAAATCTTCCAATCAGCAAGGTTAAGTAATTGTCAGTACAAAGCTTATGTTGCTAAAACAAGCAAAATCAACCCTACAAAATTATATGGTAATATTAATGCAAGAGAACTATAATCCATTCAACTATTTCATTCATCACAGAAAACAGTCAGTTTTTAACAATGGAGATTAGGTGAAAATCTTGAATAATTTTGTTCATCTGTACTTACCTTTGAAGACTACTTGTGGTCCAGCTGCTAACATGATAACATTTTACACCATACGACAGAGTATAGCAAATTCATTCTTCAGTCTTTTGGTTCATCAAAATTTGTAGAGTAAAATGAGATTGGTGCAGAAGCCAAATACTCACTGTATTAAGGGCTATTTCAAGAAAGATTCTGTTTACATATACATCTTGCTCCCTTTTGCATCATCCATCAACCTGTGGAAGCAAACTTTCCCATATGATCTGTAGGTGCATCTCAAGAGATACAAAATGACTAGTGATATACTGATAATTGCAAAAGCAGGAACATGATTAGCTTCAGTTCTCTTAGAATCTTTTGAAACATAAACTGGTTTAATGTACAAAAGAAGTTTGAAGTATAATATGATGAAGTAGATAAAAGGTCTCAGCTAAACATGTAAAAAGAGTATTTTGCTTCTTGTGCAGCATATGCTATTTGCTTATCCATATGTATGCTAAAAAGCTTTATCTCTAATGTTTATACTAATGAAGTAAATGCAAAAGTAATCATTGTGTAGTGAACTCCCATTTACCCATGACTCAGTGAACCAGAAAACCCCAATGGCACTTGAATTCTCCTTTTAAACAAAAACTTGAAACAATAGCACCATTCAGTTTTTACCTGTATGGATAAGATTATCTGCAAGATGACCATTACACACAATACGCTATTTACTTTCAGTTAAAAGCCTTATTTTTTAACAGACCAGTTCAGTACAATGGTAAATGTGAATCCTACAGTTGATTGCCTCACCCCTCTACACTTTTCTCTTTAAGTTTTGTGATTATCTACTTAATTACTTGTTCATGAGTTGAGTAACAAACTACTGAAGAGAAGTGTTAAAAAAAATACAGTTTACCATATCATTTACAGAATTTATATACGTTTTACATTGTTCCTATGCATGTATCAACTTGGGTACTGTAGGGTTTCTGAGAAACTGGTAGTTTGCTTCACTACAAGCTATGATGTAAGAGGCCTAGCAGCATCAACACTCTGAATCTCGCATCAATAAACCGACCTTCCACTTTTTGGAAAATCTGTTTTACGTAACAACAAGGGCTTCTAATATGACTGAACAAATATAATTTGGTTTGATGGCACATCAACATTCAGTATGACAGAAAGTGTTGAGAGATACAGGCAGCTCAAAAAGTAATTCAGTGAAAAAACAGATTACAAGGGTTACAAATGGAAAAACTGGGATGAAAATAAGAAACCTGATCACATATAAACTTTATGAAATTAAAGTTTACATACATAACAAAATATTACATAATATTTACAATACTGACAACTGAGAGCTGAGATAATCTTAGACAAAATGCCTCCAGATCTTTTTCAACTACTCTATAATAATACAGTATTTCTATATCTACTTCCCTGACTTAAGTGCTGAAAGTGTGGTTCTTTTCAGCATATAATGCTCATACTATTCATCACTTCACCATAAGTTTTGTACATGCTTCTCAGGTCAGCACTACTATTGTCTGGTGATTTCAATTTCTGATCAAGTGATAAGTAGTTTGTCAGTTTCAAAAAATACAAAAAATAAAGGATGTAAGACATGATTTTGATTAAAACTCTAGTTGTTGAATCTGAAGAATTCAGGAGGATAAAAGGCTCGAACAAGTTGACCTGCTGAACTTTGTAGACTGTTTTTACCTAGTAACTTTAAGAATAAAATAATATTCATATCAATAAAAAACCTGGTATGTGCCTTTATTACAATTTGGATTTTTTAGTACACAGCAGTGATAAAAACAACTTGTAATTAGGAGTTGGTCAAGTGGCTGAAATCATACTCAGAAAGTACTGTCCTCTAATACACAACCCACAATACAACAGTGTATCTATAAAAGTACATTTTTTTTCTTTGCATGTCTTACCCCCTTTTTCAATTATGGTATGCACACTACAGTATGTTTAATAGGTATATTTGACAAATTATGAGCTGTTATCAAAGATAAACACTGCATGTCTCAATAAGCAAACACATGTGCACACTGAACACACTAACTCTACTTCCATACTGTTACTGAAGTGCTCTGTATTCTTTTAGTAGATGAACTGGTACCGTTATATTTGTACCACATGAAATTTATCAATTTCTGATGCTATAGGGGGAAAAGATATTTTTCTGAAGATTTCCAAAGATTTAGATAATGGATAAAGTTGGGTCCCACAGTTTAAACTTAAAATATGTGAGCTCAGCTGTTGGATGGTTGTGCGTAGGTTCCTTCCAATGTTGTTTGATACCAGTAAATGCCTATGTAATGCCCAGATGTTTGGGCTGGAGGTTGTTACAAATTTACCAATGAAAACAATTCTGATAAAATGATTTAGAAATGATAATTAGATCTAACTCTACATCAAATTAACTGAAAAACATGAAATACTTTAGCTTGAAATAATGTTGCTTTACTGTGCTCCATTAGTAAAATTTTTCTTCATTTAATTAAGAGTATTAGTAATTTCATTTACCTCCTTTTACACTGCAAAGAATGACCATTCACCATTCAGCTTATATGCAAGAAACTGTTGCTTACCTAACATTTTGATACTGGCTTTGTATCTTGGAGCAACTCAATCTCTTGAATATTGCTTAACCTTCATTCTGAATTATTTCTTGATTCTTTGAAATACTTTTCTCTACTTTCTTTGAGGATTTTTGTGGTTGTGGTCTAATGTAAATTGTTTCCTTGTTGCCATCCAAGAAAGATGCATATCTTGCAATAGTGAAGAGATAGTCACTCAGTCTGCAACAGGTATTGAGGATTTTATGACAAGAAGCTATAAAACAAAAAATGCAATTCAGTTATTGAAGTCATATGGGAAAGATATTCCAACATGATTCTACCCTAATCATCCAAAAAATTGTAAGGAAAAAATACAGCAGACATTTACCAAATTATCCATGTACTTACATATCTATCTTTGTGCTCATCTACATCCCGCATGCTCTCTCAACTATACAGGAGGGTAACGCAAACATACTCTGATCCACAGTTTCATATCATTGTACACCATACTCACCAATTCAACATCTTATCCTCCACATATCTCTTTCTACATGCCCATTTCAACTTAAATCCTCCCCTATACTTTTTCTCTTTACTTTTCACCACTCATATAGACTCTTTCGGTAAATAATTTAGAGGATCCCTACTTAATAAACTATTCTCACCATGGTTTATGGTAAAATCGTTCATGTCTGACATGTCAGATTGATTTCTCTATGATATTATCATTCATGTCTGACATGTCAGATTGATTTCTCTATGATATTATCAAAGTGCTTGATAAAAGTAAATAATTTAGTGTCATCTATTTGAAATATCAGAAAGAATTTGAAAAAAGGTCCATACCAAAAATAATTAGCAAAATTTGAGTCATATGGTACAGGTGACTCAAATAGACTCCCGTGGTGTAGTGGTTAGCGTTCCTGACCATGGCGCATTCAAGGGCCGCCCAGGGTCGAGTGCATAGGTTCGAATCCTGGTTGCGGCAGTCAGTCCACAGTTAACCCAGCTGTTCATCCACCCCTAGGGGTTGGTCGATAAAATGGGTACCTGGCTCAGGCTAGGGTATATATATATATAGCATTAATGGGATGGCCTTGATTAGGGCCTTAGCTGCCTGTGCCATCTCAGCTAAAAAAAAAAAAAGTACCTAATGTAAGGTCCTTGTTGTTACTGGCACTGTGAGTTTACACAGCTTTTATCTGGTAGGTAGATAAATTGTAGCATTTAATAGGTCAAAATAATGAGAAAAAAGATTGCAAACATGGGAAGGTGCACTTGCAGTTGCAGGGTAATGCAAGTAGGATGTATGAACTGAGTCATAACTCGTCTTAGAATCTATGGATGGTTCTGCCTCTTTTTTGATGAATCTGGTGATATGCAACTTCTTTTGATTTTCATTTTCTTTTTAAGATTATTGAAAAATCCATGTATATGGTCCTCTGAAGGGCTTTAAAGTATGAAAATTGTTTTTTGTTGGTGTAAAGGGGACTGGGAGAGGGAGCAATGTAGTTAGTAAGTATGCTAAGAAAGTATCTTAGAATCAGCCTAAGGTAAGGTATGTAAGATGGTTTTCTCCAAGGTTTTCTAGGAATATTTTAAAGAAAGAGGCATTTTGAAGGGAAGAAGTATAGTTTTGAAGTCTTGTTCTCAGGCTAATCAGTTTAGAGCTACCAAGTGAAAATGCTTCAAAAATAAGTGAGTGAGAGTTAGGGGATGGTTTCAAGAATCCTTAAAATTTTGAAATTTCAACAGATGAGTCTTTCAAGTGCTAGAATGGGTCTGGTGTGTTTATGGGAATGCTATTAAGTCCCCTTTCAGAAATTAAGAGGCTCGTCTCCAACCTGGTTTTTTATGTTTCTTTTATGGATTATATCCTAGATGTGGAAAGTAAGAATATAATAAAACCAGCTAAGAAACCTGTGTATGCAAATCTAGAATCAAGAAAGAAGATAATTATTCTGGATCTTTGATTCTGAATAATCAAATGAAACGATGAAGGCCCCGCATAGCAACAGTACAAAGTATCTCCAGTATGCTTCAGAGAGGTTTTGACCATAAGCCTGTCATATTCTGATTCATCCCATTCCTGACTCTTCAAGTAAGCATGGAAAATTGGCATTTTAGAGTGATACCTTTTAGACTAAGGGTAGTGCCACTGATATTTACCTAGTTGATTTCCGTAGAGTCAGGGAGGGTTGAAATATTATGGGTACACTGAAAGCTCTCGTAGGAAATTTAATTGTTGAGTATAGGAATACTTGTCCAAGTGCTGATGTATGACTGTGGAACCCAGTTGTGTGTAGGTTAGGATAGATAAAAAATAAGAGAAGTAGAAATGGATAATTTTTGTAGGATAATTGGAACAAGAAGAATTGATGAAATGAGGATGTGAGGTTATGTGGTTTGAGGAAGTCATGAGAAAGGTGCATAGATGATAATCTTTTATGATGGTGTGGTGTTATGGAATGTATGGCAGTAGATACGTTGGTCAAGGAGGTAGACTACAGAAAATATGGACTGATGGTGTGTGGCTTGGGCTAGAGGTATTGGAAATGAAGATTCAAGAGGATGATTAGAAATTGGTTGCAATAGAAGCATCTTGTTTATTGAGATGATGTGAATGGAGAGGTTGTTGCAGTTCACTGTGTTAAAGGGGTAAATGGAAAGTCACTTATGCAGTGAAAGTATCATTCACCTGGAGAGTATGGTATCTGTGCAAGTAGAAAGGAGAAGCACGAATGGCTTCCATTAAAGGTGGGTCTTTCTCAAAGATGTGTGATGTCCCCAGGGTTGTTTAATTTGTTTATGAACAGGATAAGGAGGGAGTTTAAATAGGGGGGACCTGGAGGGAATGAAGTGCCATAGGTGTCTGGAAGTAGATGTGACAGTTGGTAGAACCATGGGAGCTGGTGAGTCAAGGGTTGGGAGAGTGGGCAAAGGTCAAAGACACACTGAGGAATTTGTGAAAGGAGAGGTCAGTGTCTATTAAAGCTTATGTCTGAAGGCACAGGAGTCCCAAGAGAGTTCTGTGAAAGTGAATCTTACGATGCACAAGAACGGAAGAGAGCAGACATGCTGGAAGCAAAATGTCTGATTCTGGTTGAATGCATTACGAATGATAAAATATAAGAGATGTGTGGTAACAAGCAAAGACTGATCGAGAGAGCTGACCAGAGAATGCTGAAAGTGTTCATATGTAAAGGATGAGCAAATAAAATCTTAAAGAGGGTCTTTATCTCAAAAATATGCAAGATGTAATAGTAAGGAGCACTTTTTCAAGCAAGGAATTCCCTGTAAAGTGAAATAGTAAGAAGCACTTTTATAAATGTTTTACTTTAGCACACTGGGTGTATGTTCAGAATGTGAGATAGTGATTTTCAGAGGATGTATGTACTGGCCTTTCCCAATTTAAACTGTTTCCTTTAAACTAATAATGTTTAGCACAAACAAATTTATATAAAGTAAAGGTTCCGATTTGGCTGATTTTGGAAGAACAAGTGAATGCCTTATTTCAAAATTTGACTGTGCATCTCCCCAATGCCTTGCATCATGGGAAATTCTGTAAAAATACCAAGACAAGCTCTCAGATTATGCTGAGTGATGCTTCCTCAGTTTACAGTATGGTACATGTGGTGTTTGCCATGTCAAGTTATTGATGTTTGCTTGCTTCCATTGCTGATATTTTTTAGATTATTGCATCCCCTGAATGTCAACAAGTGGTTCACATTCTGGGGCCTATCATGAAGAAGCATAAGAAGAGTATTACAGTTAAACTAGGCTGTAGATGTTTTGGTGATTTGAGAATGGAGATAGTCTGAGAATGTGTTTTTCTTCTGAGTAAGTTTACTGTTGATTTGCTGGAGTACTACCAAAATTTAAGAGTCCGATGCCCAAGTAACTTATTGCTAACAAAAATTACACCCAGAGTAAGGAATATATTCTGTGGTATGAATTACATTATTGAATACTGTTGTATTATTTAGGTTTGCTTTATCAGTTACTGAGAAAGCAGTGTATAGTATTGGGTGTTGGACAGGGTCTGGAATGTATTTCCCCTAGTACTGTAATAACCCCTTCACTACAGCAGGTGAAAAACCTTGGACTCTCTATCCTTTTGCAGGGTGGAGACTCATAGATTAGGAAATAGAATGCTCTCATATTTTGCCTGATAGTGAATTGAGTGCCGTCCCTTGATTGCAGAAATGTATTACCCATATGAGAGCAGTTGTCCAAATGACTTCTGTGTAGTTAACCCAGTGTTTGTACTTTTTTGTTTTTTACCAGTTCTTTCAAGGTAAACATTGTTAACTTGTTGGGCGTTTGTTTAAGGCATATATTGTTTTATCTTCTTTCGTATATATAGGGATGACATTTGCCAGTTTCTAGTCTTAAGGTACCTTATTGTTATTCAGTAAATTGTTAATTAATTTTGGTTATGGGGAAATATATTAACCATTTGACCTTCAACGATCTTAGGGCTAGATTATTAAGGCAAGACATTTTGTTTAAGTGAATTTGGTCAAAGTTTTTACGTAGTTTACTCTTAATTTTTGCTACCTTTGATTTTTCATCATCAATCCCTCAGAATATTTTTTGTGGTTGAAGTAAGCATGATTCTTCTTCATTTGTATATAAATTGTTGCAAGATTTATTTAGTGTGAAGACCATTTCCTTGTCTTCATCACAAACTTTACAGTGTTGGGTTATTAGTGGTCCTTTTGTATCTTTTACATTTTTTTTTGTCATATGTATTTGAAAAATACTTTGGGGTTGAATTTGATATTTATGGAGAAACTCTTTCCTTGTGTTTGTGTGTAATATGGCTTATGACCTTTCACTAATTCTTGAAAATTTTTAATGTTTTCCATGAACTTAGATTCCTTAGAGATTTTCTTCTCAAGGTAAATTATTACTTTTATTTCTATAGTCGTTCAGGCCAGTTTGAGGAGAATGGGTAAGATGAAGATATGAGAAGGTAATGTAGTGTGAAGTCTTTAGAAAGGCATATGTATGAAAGTCTTTTGGGATAATATGGTCATGTAGAATGCATGGCCGATGACAGGCTGGTCAAGAAGGTATATTGGAGTATAGAAGAAAGTTCAGGGAGGAGAGATAGACCACGTAAAAGATGGATAGATGTTGTATGAAATTTGTTTAGGGCTATGGATTTTCAGATGATGATGCTAAAGGAATGATTGGCAATTGAATGCAGGGAAAGCCTTGCTTGTGAAAGTTGTATGACTGGAGAACTAGGGCTCTGTTGATGAATAAATTTAGTGAATGAATTGATACATAAGGGGTGCTTTTATATGTGTGAAAGTTCACGTATCACTTTAACATGCTGGTTATAGATTAAAAAAAATAAAGGCATAGGATAATTAATGTCATGTAGGCTTTATGTACATGCACTTCCCCGTTGAATTGACAATGGAGTGATGATAATAGATAGAAAGAATGCAGATATTGATAGGTACAGTGAAAGAATTGATTAGGAATAAATATGTTGGAGAGGAAGAAGCCAAAAGAATGATTTGTGGCTAGGTGCAGTGGAAATATATTGTAAATGATGGTTGGAGTTTTACCCACAGAATTTCGGAATAGATTACCTGAGTGTGGGAAATGAAAATTATAAGGTGCTCATGATATGGAGATTCATATGGAGATTCACATTTCTCTTATTACTGTGGACAAGGGTTAAGGATGTTTATGAGTTAACTTAGGGTTCTTATGCATCTGATTCATTACATGTAGTTAGGAATGGAGTTAAAGGTAATAGATATATTTTTTAGATGAATAGGTTGTTTGTATAGAGCTGAAATTTAGGGCCCAAGGTCCCAACTAAGTGATTGTTCAGCATGATGTATAATGTTAGCATTGAATAATTTTGAAGATTCAGTATGCAGAATAATACCATACAGAGATCGTTAAAGGACAAAGGTTCATGAGAAAGTAAGAGAATTTTTATAGTAGTTATAGGACACAGAAAGGGCACATCTAGGCTGAAGGTTACGGGTTTGAGCCCACCCAGCCACCCCCTATGCATGTCAGTGATGCAGAGTATGTTTAAGTATTTTCACTGTAAGTAGTTGTTAAATGATATCTCATTATTGCTTTATGACCCAAGTTTTTTAAGTGCCTGATACTAATATCTTAACAATAATTGGCCTTTTATCTAGATAATGTTATTTTTATTACACACAGATGGCTCTCCCACCTTAGTGAGGCTATGCCATGGTTAAAAAGAAAAAACACCCTCATTTGCACACATCCATTTTATCTTTTATGAATAATGTATTTAGAGCAGAGCTCACCATTCACAGCCAAGCCACACAGACTATTTCATGGGTTACATTGACCACTTTATATGCCCTGGTTCAGTCCACTTACAGCAATGTTCCAATTCATTTTGTCCCATGTTCACCTCTCACCCTGGTGAATGTTCAATCCCCAGCACCCCAAAATCTTTTCTACTCCTTTCTTACATTTCCATCATGGTCTTTCCTTCCCCATTCCCCACTCTATGATATTTCTGAGATAAAGACCCTATTTAAGATTTTATTTGCTCATCCTTTACTTATGAACACTTTCAGCATTCTCTGGTCAGCTCTCTCGATCAGTCTTTGCTTGTTACGACACTGCTTCTTTCCCTACACGTCGAAGCTCTGGAACTCTCTACCTTCTCATGTCTTTCCCAGTAACTGTGACCTGGCTCATTTCAAGAGACATGTTTTTCACTTTCTCAAAAATTTGTAAATACTTTCCCTGTCTGTTT
>JAYMFT010253642.1:0-10869 GCA_038088735.1 Panulirus argus
TTGAGAGAGTGAAGGCATGTACAGAGCATCAGATTGGGGAGGAGCAGTGTGGTTTTAGAAGTGGTAGAGGATGCGTGAATCAGGTGTTTGAAAAATGTATGTGAGAAATACTTAGAAAAACAAAAGGATTTGTATGTAGCATCTGGAGAAAGCATATGATAGGTTTGAAAGAGAGGCTTTGTGGAAGATCTTAAGAGTATATGGTGTGAGAGGTAAACTGCTGGAAGCAGTGAGAGGTTTTTATCAAAGGTGTCAGGCATGTGTAAGAGTAGGAAAAGATGATAGTGATTGGTTTTCAGCGAAGGTCTGTCTGCGTCAGGGGTGTGTGATGTCCCCATACTTGTTTGATTTGTTTATGGATGGGGTGATTAGGTAGGTAAATGCAAGAGTTTTGGAAAGAGCGGCGGGTATGCAGTCTGTTGGGGATGAGAGGGTCTGGGAAGTGAGTCAGTTGTTGTTCGCCGATGATACAGCACTGGCGGCTGATTTGAGTGAAAAGCTGCAGAAGCTGATGACTGAGTTTAGAAAAGTGTGTGAAAGAAGCTAAGAATAAATGTGAATAAGAGCAACGTTATTAGGTTCAGCAGGGTTGAGGGACAAGTTGATTGGGGGGAGTCTGAATGAAGAAAAACTGGAGGAAGTGAAGTCTTTTAGATATCTGGGAGTGGACTTGGCAGCAAATGGAACCATGGAACCTGAAGTGAGTTATAGGGTGGGGGGGGGAGCGGGCGAATGTTCTGGGAGCGATGAAGAACGTGTGGAAGGAGAGAATATAATCTCGGAGTGCAAAATTGGGTATGTTTAAGGGAATAGTTGTTTCAACAATATTATATGTTTGAGAAACATGGGCTATAGATAGAGTTGTACGGAGGAGGGTGGATGTGTTGGAAATGAAATGTTTAAGGAAAATATGTGGCTTGAGATAGTTTGATCGAGTAAATAATGTAAGGGTAAGAAAGATGTGTGGAAATAAAAAGATTGTGGTTGAGAGTGCAGAAGAGGAAAAGTTGACAAATAGGATGTATGTTTCAGGGGTGGAAGGAACAAGAAGTGGGAGACCAAATTGAGGGTGGAAGGATGGAGTGAAAGGGATTTTGAGCGGTCGGGGCTTGAACATACAGGAGGGTGAAAGGTATGCACGGAATAGAGTGATATGGAACGATGTAGTATACCGGGGTGGACGTGCTGTCAATGGACTGAACCAGGGCATGTGAAACGTCTGGGGTAAACCATGGAAAGGTCTGTGGGGCTTGGATGTGGACTGGGAGCTGTGGTTTCGGTGCATTACACATGACAGCTAGAGACTGAGTGTGAGCAAATGTGGCCTTTTTCATCTGTTTCCTGGCTCTACCTCGCTGAAGCTGGGGGTGATGATGCTATTTCCTGTGGGGCAGGGTGGCGTCAAGAATGGATGGAGGCGAGCAAGTATGAATAAGTATGTGTGTATATGCATGCGTATGTGTTTGTATGTATATATGTATATGTTGGTATGTACTGTGCATATATGTGCATGTATGTATATATGTGTGTATTAGGGTGGATGGGTCTTTCTCCGTCTGTTTCCTGGCGCTATGTCGCTGATGCAGGAAACAACAATCAAGTATAATAAACAATAAATAAATTACCCCTGGAACAATTTCTATGAAAGAGTACTACTGTTGCCAAAGATTTTTCTAAAGTAAAGGCTCCTGCAGCCCAAAGCTGCACTACTTCAAGTAACAGGAAAATGTAGACTCCTTTGGAGTGAGAACTTCTTTGACAAGACTGTTCTCCCTGTGGTTTAGCCTCACCAAGCTGAGTGGTCACTTAAGCAGGCAAAGTCTGGTAACACTGTTAAGTATGCCATCCCTTTCCTCCCTGCTCCAGGAGTCCCTTCTATTCTTATGAGGCTCCTGCAGCAATAAGAAAGCTGGCTAGGTCCACAAGTCATAAGTCGTAATGTGTTTTCATGCATGTGAACACATCTTCATGGTAGGAGCATCATGTGCATAAAGAGCATGAAACTTGTAGTGTTAAGCACTTGGCTACAGAGCCCATAACAGGGAAATTATCATTTCACCAAAGAAATGATCATTTAACTACAAGTAATCGAATACTTTTCGTCTTTTCTATTCAAGCAACACAGTTTCACTGATATTTGTCTGGCAGGCGCACAGTAACCAGAGGCAAATATTTTACTGAAACATACTATCAAATGCGGAGATGACTGACCAACTAATAGAGTGCAATACAACTCCAACAGCAGGATTTGAACTGCAACCACTAGTGTAGAAGTTAGGATTAGTGCAGCGAGGCTATACAGCCCATAATGGTGAAACTTCTCTCTTAAGGAGTCCATAAGTTTCCATTTTCCTGCAAGGAGCACTGCCTACACACTGTAGGAGCCCTATAAAAGTAGTCCTGGAACTGCATAATGGTAATATGTATAGGTGTTACTGGACTATGCTTGCAGGTACTTCCATCACAAGAAGAAATCACTGTAAGCAAGGCTATAGTATATAAATATCATTGGCGGACAGAAAAGAGCACAGTCTCATTGAGGACCTTTTCAAAAGAAGTCCATCTTTTCCCTGTTCCTGCATGCTGAGGGGCCTCATAGTGCTGGATCACCATTAAAGAGTTCCTGAGTTTGTACTGCATAATGATAATAATATAATAATAATAAGTTTTTCCCTTTCCAGGATGCCCTCAATTTCCACAGAGCTTAGGAAGTGAGCTACATCCACTTCGTGAGACCACAGGTCAAGATGTGGGGACATCTTTTGAGACGAATAAATGACAGTTTTGATAAGGTGTTCATTTCATTCGGTATGGAAGTTACAACCTGATTGTGAGGGGTATTGTGATAAGTTGAATCAGTGCTTGTGATGCTGAAGAGATGGGTATTGTTCAGAACATCTCTCGAAAGCCTTAACTTGTTGCTACTGGGAGTCTCTTCCCTTTCAGAAGCTTAATAGTTACTGAAAGGGCAGAGATTCCCAGTTCCTGATGACGACTTGGTAACAAGTTATGGTCCTCGCATGTTCTGAATACTACCTATCTCTCCAACATTAGAGGTACCACTTCATCTAACCACATGACTCCTCATGTTAAAATGCAACTAGATATGATGAACTTACTCTTCTCAACTGTTATGTGTTCACTCCAAAAAGACTTCAACATTCACTTCTCATGGGTGCTTGAATGCACTTAAATTTAAGCAATGGGAATGGAGTTGGATGAAAGAGACATATCCGTAAATATTAATGTATAAAGTCCAAAAACACTACAATTACTTTTTCAGATGAATAATTCTATTTTTCTTTTTAACTATTTTCATCAAAACGAGATAACCAAAGATTAATAAACTAGATACACCTGTAATACAGGAAGAGAAGTGTTATGCAGCACCATGTAAAAAAAAGTACTCTGTAGGATTTGGGGACGATAAGAGAGGTTTGACTTACCAAGCAAGAGTGCATGGAGTGGTGTCTGGCCAAGGACATTAGGTTCGTTAACGGTAGCGCCTGATACAACCAGCTTGCTTACAAGGGGCCCTGGCTGTGGCAGAAGGCATGCCACGTGCAGCGCCGTAGGCGTGAACTTCTGTATGCATATCACAAGATTTTATTTTTAGTGACTATGAAATCATAACCTGAATATTTGTGTACCACAGTCATCACTATACTTTCGTACACATTTACAATAAAATCTAAACAAAGTACTTTATGTATATCATGTTTAAGGGAAAGTTATGTGGTACAGTATTTTGCTTTAAGTTCATGCCTGTGATTTCTTTAAACTAAATTATTTCATCAGTATATATTTGTTCTGCATGAGACTGCTTCTGCTATTTACCACAACATTGTATGTCAAACCATCAGTGTCAAAACTTTGTGCAATCTCCTAGAAACCAGCCACACATCTCTTTAATCAATGTCATGCAGTGCACCACATCATGTTTATTGTGCGGTATCATTTTATAAAGCATTAGCATGTGGGACAGTCATGAGAATGTTACCATAGAAACCTAGTCAATGCTGGATATGTCCTTAACTATGGACTCTACAGTTTTCTCTAGCTTGAAACACTCTGTCCCTTTTATATATATGAAAAGTTTTAGTTAATCATATACCATAGCATCACATTATATACCACAGTCTAGAGGTATTATGTATTTAGGCTTCACAAACATACCTCTATTTCTATTGAATTTTCCTGCTCCTCGTACCCAAAGAGCAGACTGCATATCGTGAAGCTGTCGCATCCCCGGCATTTTGATAAACTTTTTACTTTGGTATCTGAGGAAAGAAGAAAAATTTAATTTTTTAAGCATCCTCTATATTCAGATTAGAGTATACAGTAATGACAGATGTGGTTTTTCAATCATTTGTGGTTAGTGTTGCATACCATTTACAATGGTAATATTGTGTAAAGGCATCTCCCATGACCCATAACTTTCTTGACATTTATAATATCACCGCCAGAGAAATTACTTGTAATTGAACATACCATTGGTCTTTTCACTGTCCATAAAGTCCAGTTCATATTTAATTCTTCAATTTATGTTTTTTCCTGGGAAATGATTGATGAAAGTAGTAAGGGAGATGTGAAGAATGCATAGAGGATAGCGGTAATGTAAATATTACAAAGGTGTTATGCCTGGGCAAGTTGAACCGTTCAAGAATGGAAAAGATATTGCATACTGGTTTGATGGTAGATTCAGCAGACAAAAAAGTTGGTAAATCAGAAAGTTAAATAGCCATGGAAGCAAACAAATGACTACTTTTGATGTCAAACTATTAATGTAAACAAACTGAAGGGATCATTTTAATAGCCTAATATTATCGTAAACTGATTTCAAAAAACAGGGTAAACAAATCATTGATTACTGATTACTTTGTTAACAAACCTTCCAACCTACTGTTACTGATCAAGTCTGAGCCTTCCCCAGAAACTTAGATTTTCTTTCAATAAGAAGTTTCAGAACTCTTACACAGACTGGAGCTACAGTCATTTAACACCCCAAGTTGACATTACGACCCTTATATGCAACAGCACTACCCTTGAGCATGATATAACATTTTTGAGTATGTTGGCCCAGCCACTGATCTGGTCCTTACGGGTCTTGTCTAAGTTCAATCCACACACACGTTTTACCACTTTACTCAAGGATCATAATTTTATTTTGCAAGTTTTAAGTCAGATACGATCCACACAAAAGTGGTTCAGTCCAATCTAATGGTTAGTGAGTAGAGGGGGTGACAAATACTTTAACACACCTCGGTAAACCTTAAACAAACGTCTTTAAATTAACTCAACTGTCTCCTGTCTCACTTGTACTTCGACCAATCTTATTTTTACCCCTTAGAAAAGAAAGCAGCATGTTTACTCTGAAACTGGTAACTTCGTCTAACAAAATCTAATTGTGGTGTACCCCTGACGATTTTGGTATTGGCTTAACGCTGACAAACTGTGGTCATGCATAACCTTCAAGGAAAACTTTGGCATTGGCCTCTACACACTGGTAATGATGTATGCCTAACAATTTCTAGCAGTTTGCCTATCAGCTTTGGCTCTGGTTAACCCCTGAAAATCATTTTCCGTTCAATTTGGCAGAATTTTTGTCACTGGTTTTACTTGCAAATAATACAGTCCTTGGCCCTGGTTGAACACGAGTTATGATTTAAACTCTAGTGTACTGGTGTACCTGCAACGATCTCTGGGAGTTTAACTTCTACTGAAGAACTCTGATTCTAATTTAACTGAGATGGAATTGTATTGGTTAGCCACATCTCTAGAAATGGTTCATCCATGAAACTGATACATGAAGGACTCTCCTGTTTCTCATTCGACAGACCACTAACCCCAGAGGTGGTATTGCTTAATGTTAGCTGCCCTACCTGGGACTTGAACAAGGACGCTCGAAAATCGTGGATTGCAACGCCAACTACTGTGCCCAGGTGAGCGTGTGTGACATGGTATACATGAAGCACATACCTTGGTAAGCGAAGGGGTCGGCCTCTGGGCAGCCATCTAGCAGATCGGCGAGGGTGAGGAGCTGGTTGTGGTGGGAGTATGGAAGGCGCGCCATGAGCGGGCGGCCGCCGCCTCCATCACGCCCACACCCCAGAGAGGGCGCCATGGATTCCTTCTCCACAGCCCCTCTCAGCTGTTGGAGGGCTCGGCACGCTGACCCATCTCTGAAGGCGGGGAAACACCGTTAGCTTCCTATCACTGACAGGGACAAGTAGTATATGATGCATCGAGTCATTTGACACCAGTCATGAATGAGTGTACATATGCGTCTGGTGCACTCCAGTACTACACAGAAATTAATTACCAAATGCCTGACGGCACAACATTGACAAAGATACATTGACTTGCTTATACGACAATGAATTGGGGGGAGGAGACCCCTGGTTTGACTGACGTACTGCATAGTTCAAACACTCACATAGAAGTCGTGGCTTAGATGATGGTACAGTGCAGCACTAATATACCCTGGTTTGGTTGATAGTACTTTAACGGCCATGGTTGCGCTGGTTTGGTTGACAGTAGAGTAAACAACTTTCGTATGGATACCCAGCTTTGGTTGACTACAACACTCACTGATATCCAAGTCTAGATGGGAGGTCCGGTGCTAACGTAGAAGTTCGTGATCATAGAACTATTCGACAAGACTGACATGGATACAGTGGTGCTTCTTATTACCTCTATAATTATTTGCGGGAGATGAAAGGGGCAGTGGTAGCTGATCAAGCATGAAGGCAGGGTTACAGAGGTGGCAAACACTGCAAGACTTAAGATATAGGCTGTGAGCCTCCCTGCCTGACACACACACACACACACACAATCTTCCACACGACAATACGATATTCTTGAGCATGATATTCCGATTGCAGAGCACAGTGATACCATACTTGTGCACGACGGTATGGTATTCTTAACCATTAAGGTATGATTTTTGAGTACGACGTTACAATCCTTGATCACTTGAAAATTCTGGAGAACAATGGGGCGATCATTGAATACGACGATACTATAAATCTTGGGCAAGTTGGTGCGATCCTTAAGCACGAACGCACGAGTCTTGGGTATAATAGGCAGGCCTTTCCTAAAGGGTCAGTTCAACGTCGTAGGCGTCGTACCCAGGGGTCTTACCGTCGTACTTACAAATCGTACCGCCACACTGGAAAAAAAAAATGAACCGCTGTGCTAAAGTGGTTACATGTAGAACAACAACGAAGGGAATAATATTTCCTCCCTTGGACATCTGGAATGACGCGAGGTGCCAGGGTGCTAAGAGTTATGACGGTAATATTTCACCTTAAACCTGTTGTTATGATATTCATCAGCGTTTAGGGGCAGTAGTGAGGCTATACAGTGATGCACAATTGGTGACTGTGTAGTGAGGAATGGGTTCACTGCGGCTATACATGGCAATGATACACACACATACACGTATGTATGTGTGTATATATATATATATATATATATATATATATATATATATATATATATATAGAGCCAGATCAGGCAAAAAAAAAGCCAACTCTCAGCACATGCAGACAGGCAATAGGAAGATGGTAATGCAAAGGTGAAACTTGTTCAAAGTCTGACTATTAACTCCGTGAACACGACTCTCGATTGCGACGGTGTAACGACCCTTGGGCACGCCGGTATAACTCGAGTACGATGGCCTAGACCTTGACGGGACTCCGAGTCATAAGTGTCAGTCTTAAGCTTAAGCCAGACAATCATATCCTAGGGTCGTGCTTCATGCTTAGTGGCCGCAGTGTGTGTTTATGGGTCGTACCATCGCGTTGAAGGTGTTATCAAGACTGCCTGGAAACCGTTACCATGGTTACCTCTTTTGTCCTTGCAGCCTCCCGCAGCTCTCCCTCACCTCGTGAGCACACCTGTGTCAAGCTCTTCTCTCTCTATCTATTTTCGTTAGATAACTCGTTTACCTTGACGGTACCTTGCCACCAGGTACCCATGTGGTCTGTAGGAACGGTGGTGGGCCGGGTGGAACGGACCAGGCTGGGGGATATGACGTGCTACACGGTGGCAGGAGACTTTGCGTTTTATATAAGTCATGAGATGATACTCTCTCGACCACCTTCCCCTACACTCCCACACTGTACCGGTAAGGTAGTCACTGTACCGTCACCTGTACCACTAGCACCGCGGCAATAAACGCGGTAGTAGCTCCAAACATTGTTGATACGAGGAAGGAAAACCGTGTGCGGGTCACGGATCAACTCTAAGGAATTTAACGTCCACACAAGGGCATGAGTGGGAGTCAGGCGTCCGAATAAGGAAGAGAGTTAGGACTCAATGAATGCTCAGTCGTATCGTGCCAGTCAAGTTGCTACTATACTCCCACAGTTCCCAGTCGCGTCGTGTTAGTCTGGTCGCTACTCTCACAGTTTCCAGTTGTGTTGTGTTAAAGCCTGGTGAATGCTAGAAAGCTCTGGTGAGTTTTAAGAAACTCCAATGGATGCTTGGAGGCTCTGCTGAGTGCCAGAAAGCTCTGGTGGGTGCCAGGAGGCTGTTGAGGGCAAGGAGGCTACGGCGTGTGCCACAGGACCATAGCGTCACATTATATATATATACCATTGTTGCTAGTGGACGTAAGGAGGCTCTGGTGAATGGCAAGAAACTTCTGAGAGCTAGGAGGTTCTGATGGGCGCCAGGAAGTTCTGGTGTGTGTCATATGACTAGTGGGTATCGTATTACTCTGGTGGCTTCCAGGATGCAGCTCCTCCTAACTCCAGTTACGCCCCATTAACTTCTCTAATCTCTGTCCCTGGCTGATGGGATGGACATACCCAACCATTATTGACATTGGTTCGAATAGTTCATTTCATGGGCGTTACATTGCTCCAGGCACTTTTTGCTCCGTTTGTCCGACGGACTTTGTTTTGTATATCAGCTAACATACAGAGAAGGTTAGTGCTAGCCAGTGCAGTGAACCACTACTATAGTGACTGTCAAGTTCCTCTCCTTGGCCCAGGTTGTTCTAATGTATATATTAATTACTAGGGTGACTTCCGCGACCAGGATTTGAACCTGGGCGTCCGGAAAATGCGTCGTAACCAGGAATGCTAACAGCTACACCACGGATGCCCTACGCCTTGCAATCAAGCGCACTGCTGGCATTCAGTCCCCAAACACGCGCGCGGTCCACCTCACTGATAACATTCGCCAGCACGTAATTCACACGATTCGTTATTCCGTTATTCTAAACATCAAATTTTCTCGTGGCTCTAGGTTTTCCCTAAATGGCAAAGGCTCGTGATACTTACAGAAAATTCAAGACATGTGGTCCATTGATTATAGAAATCTCCCTCCATATTGTACAAATAGGGAATCAAAAGGCATATGCATGTATAGTGAGGCAGTGATGCTAGTTAACGGCCTTCGTAATGGTGGCTGTATTGTCCGTAGGTGACACATGGCACCGTTTCTGACTACAACTGGAACCTGGAACCAACTAGCCAACACCTTCACCGAGTCGTGCGATGTCCAGCGGAGTTTGTGGTTTCTTGTGGTTTGTCATGCACATTCTACAGCATGACGGAACGTCTAAATAAAGTTCGTGGGAAGGTAGTACTTTATATATATATATATATATAGATATATATATATATATATATATATAATTACCTTCCTGCTCCAGGAGTCCCTTTTGTCCTTATGAAGCCACTGCAGCACTCAGGAAGGTATCCACGTCCACCGGTCGGGACCATACGATAAGACCCTTGTGATCATGACGGTACGACCCTGAAGCAACGATGTGCATGATCCTTGAGCATGACGATACGGGAGTTCGGCATGTTGCTGTCGTGTTCAAGCGAACTGTTGACGCTGGTCAATTGCCCTGACTTTCTGTACTCCTCCAGTTGCTTATGATTGCATTGTTGCTATTTTTCCTTTGCAGCTTTTCATTTATTTTTTACCTCTCTTTCAAACTACTTCATCTTTGTCATAATCTGAAGTTCCATTGTTAAATGCTGTACATCCTTAGCTTTTCAGGTTTCATATTTTTTTTACCAACGCTGAAAAAATAAAGAATTTGGAGAACGGAGCAGTTAAAATCGTATTGGGGCAACAGATTCCTGTATAAGATATATATATATATTGAATGAGAGTTCGAAATCCGGTAGACTTGTTTAGTAATAAACCGGGAGTTGGGGGCAGATGAGTGAATGTCCGGCCGACCAGTGAGTCAGGCTGTTGAGTGAACGTCCGGCCGACCAATGAGTAAGGCTGTTGAGTGAATGTCCGGCTGACCAGTGAGTAAGGCTGTTGAGTGAATGTCCGGCCGACCAGTGAGTAAGGTAGATGAGTGAATGTCCGACCGACCAGGAGTAAGGTTGTTGAGTGAATGTCCGGCTGGCCAGTGAGTAAGGCTGTTGAGTGAATGTCCGACCGACCAGGAGTAAGGCGGTTGAGTGAATGTCCGGGTGACCAGTAAGTAAGGCTGTTGAGTGAATGTCCGGTCGACCAATGAGTAAGGCTGTTGAGTGAATGTCCGGCCGACCAGTGAGTAAGGCTGTTGAGTGAATGGATAAACTGTTACAAGTCATTTGCTGTTCACTTACCCTGCTATATATGGCAAGGCAGGTCTGCTGACCTTTAACCCCTGGAGCACGACCATTTTAAGCTTAAGGCTTGCTTGCCTGGCCTTTGACCGGCGCCTTAAGGATCTGGTCAAAGGCCAGGCCATCACAGCCAAGGCTCGTGTATGTGCATAAAATGGCATTACATGCATGAATGATTGCATGAAACCATGCAATGGATGATCACACACACACACACACACATATATATATATATATATATATATATATATATATATATATATATATATATATATAT
>JAYMFT010253653.1:0-10869 GCA_038088735.1 Panulirus argus
CTCTCTCTCTCTCTCTCTCTCTCTCTCTCTCTCTCTCTCTCTCCTCTTCTCTCTCTCTCTTCCCTCCTCTCTCTCTCTGAGGTGCTAAACTGCTGGGTAGAGTACAGTGACCTTTCATTGTTTTGACATCTGGGTTGGGGCCCTTCACACTGGTAACCAGTGTACCACCTCCTCTCCATGTATCCTCCCATCCTTCCACTTTGCCCTGGTTCCCTCCTCCTTACTGTCCTTCTTGCCTGTTCCTGTTGTAGCAGTATAAATGAGGGAGCCAAAGGCTGTACCTTTCAGTCTTCACAAAAGGTCAGCTAGAGGAGGGTGACTGTGGGGTTTTGGGCACATAGAGGGGTAAGCTCAGTGATTATGTTATGTGTCAACTTTTATTCGTATGTTAGTCGTATTTATGAATTAGCATTATCTCTATGTCAGTCGTAGACCTGTATTTGTCATGAGTTATTGAGCATTGTAGCTGATGACTGATGATGGATATTTGAACACCTTTAACTCATTTATGTATGATTAATCTTATAGTATTTTATGTTTAACTTGAGTGTCTGTATCCATCTTATTCATTGAGGTCTATAACTCTTTTGATATCCCTATGGGTTATAACAAATGTCAGAATGCTAAAGAAAATGAGTAGGTGGATATCTTACAAGTTAAATGCCTGAGGACAATGTGTAGTTTGAGACGGGTAGATTGTGTAAGAGAGAGGTTTTTGCATTTTTGTTTCATTATGAGGGTTTTAGACACTTGCAAAAATGATAAGATTCTTACCTTTTACACACTACAGTGCATTCATATAGACATAGATGTACTTAACCTTAAGTGATAATCATCAATGTTGAGCACATGCTGTATTTAAGTGTGCTTAAATTAGTCATAAATAAACAAGTATGTTCATGGATAACAAGAAAAGTAACTATCATAAGTTTCTTCCAGATAACTCAGATATATTATAACATTGTTAGCATTATGCAAAGATATTCTGTACCGTGAGTTTTTTGGTGAACTGATGTTATTTTGTAAGAATAGTAATGCATTTAATTTTATTCTAACAGCTCCTTCAGGCGAAGTTTGATGACTTTAAGCATCGTGTTGAGGCTAGTTCGGAGCGTTTTAATCAGTGTGATGAACTAGCCAAGAAACTAATAGCCAATGAAAGTCCTTATGCTTCAGAGATTGAAAGAAAACAAGAACATTTAAGGTGAATATGATAATCATGTAATTATAAGATTATTGTGCACCCATGATCAAATGCATGTTAGCAGGTTAGATAGTTTTATAATGGTAATGAATTAACTGTAGTCATGTTACATTGTTTTCATGTGCTTCAAAACTTATTCTTCTAAACCCAAGAACTAAGTAAAAGTAGAGAAATGAAAGGATAGAAATATGTGATTAGAGCCAAGTAAATGATCAAGAGAAATGGGAAAGTCAAAATTAGAATGAACATCAAAAGGAATAAAAGGAAATGTTCCCAGTTTAAGAGGAGATGAAAATGAAGATAGTTATAGCTTTTGACTGTCATTATGCCAAGAGATGATAAAAAAATTGGAATAAGGAATTGTCTATGAATTTCATAAGTTTATTATGCCTCTAAATGAAGATGAAAAGGATAGATGAAGTTATTCAAGTGTGGAAGTGTTGGGAGGTATGAGTGCAAAGATTTTTTTTGCTGAGATATATATATGCTATGGTGAAGGGAGATGTAAAGATTTACTTTGTTCAAGAGAAAATATTGGTGGTTTTTGTTTTAGAAGAATTGAGCTAATTAAGTTTACTGCAGTTTAAATAGTACTGTTATCCTATGTAAGAACTGAATTAGTAATAGATACTTATCTTCCATGAAAGCTTTAAGGCAACTTCACTTTTGTGAATTTTGTAATTGGTTTTCATGATAATTCCTCTTTGCACTTCAGTAATTTGTTCTCAAGACTGTCCCAGTTTTGCAGCCTTAGAATTTCGTGCTCTGTATACCATTAGACTTCATTGGAGTTTCTTATGAATGTTCATCATTCATTATGCTTATATTTTGATGATACACTACATTCCTTATTTTTTAATGTGAGATATAACTTCACACTTCCTTCTGATATGATTACTTGTTTCTACGTAGCTAATCGCATAATTTCTTGAAATAGGGGTTTTGCCTTCAGGACATCAGTAGCAATCGATCAATTATAACATTTTATATTCTAACCTGCATATATTAGTGAGGACTGTGTAATTTTTCTAGTGAGCAGTAGTATAAGGATTCTTTTATTTGAATTTTTCTCAGCAATGTATCTTTTATTATTTATAAGTATTGGTATCAGTAGTCTCCATATATTATGATTGTAAAACCAGTCCATTTGTTTTCCCAGTATTAGTCAAATTAATCTCATTTGCTCCTCGTTATAAGCTTAATATTTTTAATGAAGCTTTGCTGACAACCAGTGGAACTAACGGTATGCATGCCATAGCATGGCAACACTAACTTAGTTCTTTTTTTATTTATGACATTTTGATATTTCGATACTATATCACAGCATGATATTAGTATGAATGTTGATGAATTGGATGATGGTGACCAAATGTAGTCATTTAGGAGGTAAATTTTTAAGGATATTACTTGGAAAGCAATAGTTTTGCAAGAGTAGAAAATTGAAGGTGACTGAAACTTTTTTGAATGGAAATGATTAGTGTATGATGCAAAAAGCTTTTGTGGTGTATGTTTTCCAACACAGATTTGCAGATTTGAGATCTAAGTGCATATAAGTCAGGAAAAGTGAAAAACAAATCGTAAGATGATTAAAATGTGAAGTATAGTTGGATTTGGGAGATCAGTGGAATAAAGGATAAAGATGTGAAGAGGATATGTGGTGTCAAGGATTCACTAGAAGGGTGCACAGAAGATAGCTGCTGAAAGTGACATGGTTACATAGAATGTCTGGAAGAATAGGTCAGAGAGATATATAGTATTATAGTTAAAGTTACAGGAATAGGTAGACCTTAAAGAGATTGATAGATGCTGTGAGAGAATAGTGCAGACCATTAGTTATTCTAGTTGAAGATATGAGAACATTGTTATTCGATCTGGAATTATTGTGTCAGAATTTCATGTGAAAAGAGACTCAGGGCTCATTTGACAAATCTCCTTATTGTCCAGAATGAAAATGTAAGGCATGCATTTATTAGCATGGAAAATCGTGTTTCACATTTACACACCAATCATAAGTAAAGGATGTGAATATGTGAGCTAAAATGTTGTAGACAGTTGATTCACTTCATTTAATTGGGAAGAAAAATAAGTGATACTTGAAAATTACTTGTATGCACTCTACCTGCATTTCCTTTAGTCATTTATCAGTGCACATTTAAACAAGGTGCTGTTTGTTCATCATACTTGCTGCAAAATCTTATCCATGCATTTATCATTCCATAATACATTCATGCAGTATGATATCCCTCTCATTCATATCCATCTCATTTATATATTCCTTTATTATGTTATTGTTCCTTATCATTGTTCCTCATCTATGGTCTCACTTATCAGCTCAGGCCTTTTTTACATATACCCATATAATCAGCATAGATATAACTGAATAAAAGAAAAGTACAGTAATAATATGTGGAGACTTAAATTTAAAAGTATGGTTGAAGGATTTGAAGAGTAATACTTAAAGTCATTATTTATGTAATACTTTCCAGAGGGAAAGATTAAAGCTGTGAGATATTCATGAGATAGCAAGTGAATAACTGTTATTAAATATGGATATAAAGGACCTAAAAAGTGGGGATTTCCCAGTATATGTAATTTTTTGCTCACTGATTTTGGTTTAATGAATTATTTAGATTATCAGATATGTATAAGTATATGAAGAAGAACTCAGTTTTAGTATCTTGGGCTATTTGTACAGTTCTTCTTTGTCTGTACTGCATGAATTACAAAAGCATGATATATGAAATATGTCAAAATCTTTACATCTGTTTCCCATTGCATGACCATGTATGTTTTTATTAGATTTTCATTAAAACTGCCAAGCATGGATTGATTTACTTCAAAGATTTATGTCAAAAACAAATCCCAGTATGAATGCATTTTAATCTCAATGTGGTCCTTTTTGATGTAAAGTGTAATCCAAGCAAAAAAATTTGTTGGTTATCCCTATTTACTAATTACTGATAATGATGAACAGTTTATTGGATTAGCCCTGCCTTTTGACAAGTTGGTAGGAACAGTAGGTAGAAGTAGTAGGTAGGAACATATAGGCAGGATTATTAGGTAGTAGTAGTAGGTAGGAGCATTAGATAGAAGTAGTCATTAGGAACATTAGATGGGAGTCTCTGCAAACACTGCACAAGACTTGCCCTCTGCCAGTGGCTTGTTAAGGGTGAGGCACTAAAGGCTGAGAAGTGGTAATTGGGAGTCTCTGCAAACACTGTACAAGACTTGCCCTCTGCCAGTGACTTTTTAAGGGTGAGACACTAAAGGCTGAGAAGCGGCACTGGAGTTCTTTAGTTAGGGAGTTTCTCTTGCCATGTCCTCCCTTTTGAGGGAGTTCCAACTGGAACAGGCATCAGAGATATAGATAGGTAGATAGATTGGATTAACTACAGCCAAAGGCTGAGAACATTCAGAGAAAATAGATGCAGCAGTAAAAAATGTCATGAAAAAGAGTCTATTTTGACAGTCTTTACTGGAATATTATATTTGGTTAACTGATTATTGAAGAAGAATGCATGGAATGGTGTTTGCGAGGGAGGCATGTAAGGACAGGAAAAAGTGGAAACCCATTTGCCATTTTCCGCATTAGCGAGGTAGCACTAGGAAACAGACTAAGAAACACACACCCACTTGCTAATGTGGGTCCGTCCTATGGTCTCCTTAAGTACCCAGGAAAGCCAGTCAGGACCACAGATGGCGAAGTGTGGTAATGTTGTGTGTGTGTCTTTGGTGAGAGAGTTCAGGGCAGTTGATCATTAAATGTTGAATGTCTTAGTGTTAATTGCTTCATGGCCATGGATGCTCTGATATAATGAAATGATGTTTGTAATGTTTAAGTGATGGATGATGTCGCAAGCACAGATGGGAAGGAGAAACTCGTATATGTGTAGGGGGTGTATGTCTAGTGGGGTAATGTTTAAGATTTAGTTAGGAGGACATTTGCTTGGTGCTTGTCATGTCATTTCTTTTTGTATATGTTATTATTTTGTTTGTTGGGGAGGAAGAGATCTGTGAGAATGTTTGTGAAGTGTAAGGCAGAGGTCAGATTTTTCATTTCTACATGGGGTTAACAGTTGGTTATGGAGTGTTTTGAATGAGAGAGGTTTAGTGCTTTTTCTAAGAAATGAGTACTGTGCATATTTAGGTCAGATTGTAGTGGAAGTATTTTTGTTGTGATATGCAAATGTTGAAAGTTTGTAGTTGCTAGGCACCTGTAAATGTTCCGAGTGCTATGGTTTGCACCTTGAACAAGGCAGATGACTGGGCAGGTGAGGCATAATTTAGGGTGGAGCACATGAATTGTTTGTTGAGGATATCAAGGGAATCTTTTTCTTGTACAAACTAGTTAAAAGAAAGTGTTGTGAGGAAATTAAGTTCGTATATTGCCTTTTTGTTCTTGTATACATGTAGGAAGTGATGCCCAGTACGGTTGGAGTTCTGTTGAGTGAGAATGGTTGACCATTCAGGGTGATGTAGGGGGGTGGGTGCAGGTTGGATTTCTTTCTCTCAGAAGTTAGCAGCGTGAATTTCAATTTCTCAGGTGATGCAGATTTATGCTTTAAGTGAGGTACTGTTCCAGTTGTGTGATGTTTGCTGTTGCTTGTGTTTTGTCATGGGTCTGTTATATGGTTGTTAGGTCATGCGCATGTGAGAAAACTTTCACAAAGTTATCTGCAGGAGGTGATAGTAAATCATACTGGAAGTGATTTAAGAGACTCTGAGAAAGAAATGGTATATATGGAACACCATTGTAGAACTTTAATGTATGTATGGTAATTGGGATTTTTACGTTACTGATTGTGTGCACATGAAATGGTTAAGGCTTTTCTGATTCTTGGATGCTCATTTACTGTTATGTGCAAGCAGTGATATGATTCTCTGGGATATACTAACTGGCAGGAGTTTCACTCTCTTTCTCTCGTACCATTCATTCATGGTAACTGAAGATTTCTTAAGGAATCTACTAACCTATATGCCCTTCTGCTAACAGTAAGGGAAGTCCATCTTCTTCTCCTACTAAAAGCCAAGATCCAGCCATCCAGGTGACTGCCTACCATAAGAAAGTTCGGTAAGGTCTTCAAGGTTTCAAGCTCTAATTCTTGTATTATGACATTTTCTTCTATAATTAAGGGCATGGCTTTTCAAGAATTTTAGATTTGAAAGTTATAATCTTTTAATAAAACTGAGTTTTTTTTTCAAGATGTAGATTATAGATAATGATTTTGTTATAAACGAAACTTGAAGATCATTCTTAAAACCAGGGCAGCATGGAATAGTCTTCTAGAACACATTGAAGCCAGAGACCAAAAACTAGAGGCAGCTGGTGAAATTCATCGCTTTAATCGTGATGTGGCAGAGGCACTAGCACGAATCCAAGAAAAATACAAATCCATATCAGATGATCTTGGTCGTGATGTGAATTCTGTACAGTCACTACTCAGAAAACATGAAGGCTTTGAGAATGATCTAGTTGCCTTAGAAGCTCAGTTGCAGGTACAGTAAAATGAAAATTGTTATAAATTCATCATATGAAATTACCTGAGATTATTACAAAAATACCTGTATAATTCTGCACAGTTTGTAGACTTCATCTGTTGGTCCACAGGAACTAGAGAATGATGCTTTGTTCATGGGATATATGCAGCATGTAAAATGTTTAATATTTGTGGAAACTTAATTAAGAAAAATGAATTCATAGCAGTGGTTTTGTTTTAAATGTTAATCATGCTTAATTTCTCACACACACACACACACACACACACACACATTCAGAAAATTTAGCTTTCTGAGTTTCAGTAATGTAGGCATGTAGAATTATAAGAGAGATTAGAATGGTTCATATGCTGCCTCTAATGTAATGATAATCACTTTTGAAGATCTCATAACCTTATTGGAAGATACTTAATCATGTTTCATGGGTGAAAATGATTAAGTTAGTAATAGATAGCTTTGAAATGCATGTGATCCTTAGAAAGGTGTAATGTTTTTCAATAAGTGAGTACATTCACATAGCCTGAAGCCTTTTATATCATAACTAAGGGTATGGCAGACAGTACTCATTCAACATATGAAGGTATTATAACTAGATTCTGTTTACATCAGTTGTTAGAGAAATGCATACATCATACCCACCTTTGATTAATTACTTTTTACAGAACTGGATGGGAATTTTATTCTCATTGGGCCTCATCTCTCTAACTTGTCATAGTCTTTTAAATTTTTTATGATTGTATTTGCATTTTCCTCTTTTAGCTTGTTTCATTGTATTTGTAACAACCATCTAAGTATTTCTATCTGTTTTTTTGGAACTTTATTCATATAGTTTCCTGTTCTCTTGTCAGCCTATCATTTCTAATTTTTAATTACTACATAATATGCAATTTAAATTCCATTGATAGATTTGTATTGTTATCCAGTCTCCTCTTTTCCCTTTTACTTCTAAGATGGTTGATTTTAGGGTTGCTTGCTGTTCCCTGTAGCTTCTATCTCTTACTTCTTTCTACTCCCCTCCCTTGCCACTAGATTGTTGTACAACAGTTATTAGAATAACATTTTAGGAAGGTAAAGGAGTAGAGTGAGAAAGCTAACCGTGGATGACAGGCTCTTGTTTTGGATGCATTTTACTAGACAGCTTGAGACTGGATGAGGGCAAATTTTGGCCACTGTTAATGCTTTCTTAATTATTCACTAAGATGGGAAAGGCAGTTGGTTGTAGAAATAGAAAAATTAAGCAGTTTGTCAAGTGTGTCTGCACATACATTATGAGTGTACATGTGAAAAGACTTCAGGTCCACATATGAATCAAGATCCATCAGTAACCTATTTTTATCTTTTTAAAAGCTTTTAATTTGTTTTTGTGTTTGGGTCATATGATGGGGGTTAGGTTTGAGGGTTAACCCGTCCAAAATGCTAGATGTCTGCTATTTGTGAGTTTTGGTATGGAATTATTCAAAACATTATTTAGTAGCAGATATTGAGGAAAATTATCTCATATAGCCAGCTTTTGGGAGGAAGAATAGATGCAAGTATAAATAGAAAAAGATTATCAGAGGATTCATAATTACATCTACTATTTTTTCCACCAGTTATTACCTAGATTAGAATTAATTGTTAAAATTATCCAGGTTTTGGTAGATGATTCAGCAAGACTACAAACAGCCTACCCAGGGAGCAATGCAGAACACATAGCAGAGCAGCAAGCCCTTGTGATTGACAATTGGAACACACTTCAAGAACGAGCTACCAGAAGGAAAGAAGAGCTTCATGCAGCAGCTGATCTTCAAAGATTCTTGGCTGATGTAAGTGATTGGTCAGTTTCTTTCTCTCACTTTCTGCTTCTATTTTGAGTCATTATGTTGTCTACTTTCAGTAGGTTTATGAAAGCATGATGGACTGAAAATGTTGGCCGAAAGAAATGAATAGGGAAACTGTAAAACACAGATTTAATAGTAACTGTAACTCATACAAGATTGTGGCCCAATATGTGCCAATGTAGAAAATCTATACATCCATCATGTGACCATGACCTTGATTTAAATGTTAAAGATTTAGGGAAACACTGCATGAAATTAGAAAATAAGTGGCCACTTTCTTGATGGGAGTTACCAGTGGGAACTGGTAACAGAGATATAGGTAGATAGATAGTCATCCTTTGATGGCATCCCCTCCTTTTTTATACATTAGTAATCATATTTTTCTCAACAGTCTCGTGATCTAATCAGTTGGTCTAGTGATTTGCGAACAACCATGAAGGCTGAGGAGAAGGTTAGAGATGCTGCTAGTGCTCAGGGCTTGAAGACAGAACATGAGCGCATAAAGGCAGAAATTGAAGCTCGAGAGGACGAGTTCAGCAAAGTGGTGGAGGCTGGTGGTAATATGGTTGAAGATCAGCACTATGCAAGTGGTGAGGTAGAAGAAAGAGTGAATAAGGTAGGAAGTTAACATCTAGTTAATACCTTGTGCTTTTTTTAATTTTTATTTATTAATTTTCAAATGTCATTTTCTGTTGTTCTACAAATGCAAGTTATTTGATTTAAATATTGAATATATACTGTATATGAGCACAACAGCTAGAACCTGCATTACATGAAAAATAGTTGTAAAGAATTCTTTTTTCTTTCCTGCATAGAGTATATTCCGCTTTTGGCATTAAACTTATATGTGTAAGATTTTATTTTGATTCTAATTTTTTAGGTATTACATAATTCAAATGGAATGACGGTAGGTGTGGAGGTGTATCTCTCTATGTGTGTGATTTTCCTGTTTCATTACTCAACAGGGAGGCTTCTGAAGGTCATGTATACTTAGCTTGTTTTTCTACATCCTTACAGTTGCCTCAGTAAAGATATCATGCATACGTTCCGTTCCACAAAGATAATCTTTTATCCATTGAAAGAGTGGCCCACTTATTACCATCGTGGTGATGTGGCTTCTTAATCAGCCTCCCATGTGGTACAGTATCAAATTCTTTCTGGCAGTCTAGGTACAGACAATCTGCCTAACCTTCCTTTGTTTCTAAGACAAAGCTCACACTCTCATTGAAATCTACGAGGTTCATTATGCATGACCTCATTTCCTGAAAATTCTCTTTCACTTAGGTAGTTTCTCCTCTTTTGAAAATCATCCATTTGCTTTCTGGTTAATGTATGTGTGCACAAGGAAGTAATTTTATAAAAATTTCAGGTTCTTGAGGAACGAAATCAGCTACATGCAGCATGGCAGCACAAGAAGGTTTACCTCGATCAGTTGATTGACCTGCAATTTTTCTTGCGAGATGCAAAACAGCTTGACACCATCAGTGGTACCCAAGAAGCTGCTCTTTCATCAACTGATTTTGGAACAACTGTTGAACAAGTAGATGCCCAGGTAAGCAGTTTAAAGTTGTAAAGATCTTTGGTTGCAAGTTCAGTATTATGTTGTTAGAAAGAGAAATTAGGATTATAAGAGACAAGAACAAGTTAACAATTGGTGGGAATGGTTGTCAGTTGATTTTCTCATCTCAAAGTAAGGTATATTCAGGTCATCAGATTAGTAGTTGTAACAAGAAAAGGAACTGAGAATGAAAATTTTAAATTTTACTTAAAAGATAGGGTAGATGAAAAGCTGATTGGACATTACATGTACTGTACAATATGAGATTGAAGTTGTCTTTAAGCACCCAATGAATGGATTGATGAGCTAGTTATTGGTGTTTTTGGAAGAATTGCACCTATACAACAGTATATTAGCATTAAGAATAAGAAAGTTTGAGCAAAAGTAATCAATAAATAGAATGGAAATATTCCTTACAACTTCCATTTTAACCCTTAAAGCGCGGGTGTCCACAATTGTGGACAGCTGGTGCGTGGGCTCGCAGTGCGGGTGTCTACAATAGTGGACAAGGCATTTTTTTTTAATTAACGCGCCGTCAAATTTGATTTGTTTGTCCTCATTTCCAGTAAGCATGTCATTTTCTTTCAAACAATACCCACCCACGCTCCCTAGACTTTTCAGTGGTCAGTCTACAGCTTGTGCTAACTTCGAGAACATGTCCGCCAGATACCCTATGTCCACTCATCCTTCCAGTCAATTTCATTCACAAGATGAGGCCCCTTTGACCTCAACACCCATCAAGAACATCAGGAAAGCCTTGGAAACTAGTAAAATTGAAGCAGAATTAGACA
>JAYMFT010253664.1:0-10869 GCA_038088735.1 Panulirus argus
CATAGGACAAGTGTGGTAGTAGGGAGACAGACCTTAAGCCACATAACATCAAAGTTTGGGGATTCAAGGTCCTTGAGACGTGCAACAGGTGTGTTTATGTTGGAATAATAAACCCCATGCTGGGGACTTCCTAAATTTTGGGCGCTCTATTCGTTTAGGGGTTAAAGTATCTAGCCTCTTATGTACTATGATGGGTCAGAGGTTTTGTAATTAGATACTTAAGTGCACATAAATGTTAGTGTTTTTTTGCAACCATGTTTCTTCACTTAGAATCCATGTGTTTGGAATTTGAGCTTGGATTTTCATTTGCAAGCAAGTTACATGTTATCTATTTATCTACCTATCTATCTATCTATATCTTAGATGCATTTTCGTATGTACATTATCATATTTCTCTATCCAACAGAGCTTTCAAGAAAATCTATTGCCAAATGTAGAATATATATCTTTTGATATTGAAAAAGTAACAGAAAATTTCAGAGTAAAATTTTTATTTTGGACACAACCTCAAAATCCATATGTAGCAAAAGGATTCAAGTCCTCTGCTCACAATCATATTCCTAACACTTCTAACTGGGCACACCCACTATCCCCCACTAAAAGCAAATTTTGGCACTATGGGAGAGCTAAGCAGTCATGTTTACATGGTGTCTTTATTGACTTTCCCAAGGATGGATAAAGCTTCACTGATTGAGGTGCCTCATGCTTTGCTGAGCATACAATTGATGTTATACTGGCTAGGATGGATGCTATATCCCTTCTCCTACTAGATTTTTCTCCTTTCAGTCATGGTTTGATCACTCCTGCTCTTAGGCTTGTCACATCAGAGTCAAAGCACATTGGGCCATAAAACTATTCCCTTCCTTTGAATCCTACTCTGCTTTCAATTCATTTAAGAATCACCACTTAGCTGTTCTTTCTGGTGTTAGGCATACCCTTATAAAAAGAAGAAAAAAGAGTGCAAATTTGACTTCTCTTAATGACAAAATTTTCTGGTCCTTAACCAAAAGCATCTCCATTAACTTTTGTTTCTCAGTCTTTTCTCTCCTCTTCTGACATGCTCAGTCTATAAATAACTCTCCATTTGATAGAACAACCCTTTCTTTACCTTTTATCTTTCTATTTCAACTTTGGATGATTCTGTGTCTAGTCCTCTGCTCTTATCCCCTACCTCTGAACCTATGCCATCTATATTTTCCCTGTGTAAGGTCTTTCAAGTAATTTCCTAGCTTCAAATGGACAAGGTGTATGGTCCAAATGGTATATCTCCTTGAGTCCTGAGGAAGTGTACCTTTGAGCAGCTTTGATCCTCACTTACCTATTCTGTCCCTGTCTAAAAATCTAGATTCATCCTTTTTCCCTTTCAAATACTGCCACATCATTCTTGCTCCTGCTATCTCCAAAGTCTTTGACACTCATCAACTCTTACTCAAAATCTCCAAAGTCTTTGACACTCATCAACTCTTACTCAAAAACTTACAATCCCATTTCCTTCTTTCTGTTCAGGTTTGGAGCTGAGGTACACAACTAGCTGTTGCTTCTCACAGTTTCTGTGTGAAGAGTGGTGACTTAAGGACCGACCATCACGATAACGCCTTCTTTCCTTGAATAACCAGGCTGTGATATGCTCTTTTCTTTTTCATCTTTCCATCTTCTAATGACCTTTCTACCTTTAAGAGTCAAGCTGACAAACACCCATAGGGCCCAAATGAATTTGTACATTCTTTTTCTGTTATTCATTTTCCTCTCAACTGAGATAGCTTTAACTTGGGTTTATTTTGCCTGTGCCAAGTTCATCAGAAAAAAAAAATCATTTCTCCTACCTCTAATACTTCATCCTCAAATCTCTTTCTGCCCAAAATGCTTCTACCCTTGATATCAAAAAGGTGGCATCCACTGTAGAAGACAATAGTCGCAAAAGGCTGTGATGCACTAGTCCTACACTACCTGAGTCTAGTTGTGTAGGGCACTCCTGATGAGGTGTCAAAGGTCTGTTGGGCATATCTTCCAGCTGGTAACCCCTTTATTTCACCAGAAAGTTTCAAGTCTCTTCTAACATCCTCGATATGATTATGCTCCTTTCTATTTTTTGCTCACTGGCTGACTGCTCTAAGAAAGACAACAAGCCAATATTTCCTAGAAAGCTATTGCTTCATACAGAGAAGGCCAATATGTGAGTTTTCATTTGCTTTTTCGATCCTCCTTACTGTCATTTATCGCCTTACACTTCCTGTGGTGTTGTTTGAATTTTGGCAAGAATGAGTTGACTGTGTTTGTTCCCATGTATCTGGATTTGTCCTTGTAACATAAGCTTACTCCTACAGTGGAGACTTTTTTGATGTGCAATGTTAACGTTTGAATAAAGTGATCCTGGCCCTAGAGGTAGATGGCAGGTTTACCCACAGGTTATTAGAGGGTTATTATCACATAATTCACACTTAGTTTTGGGCTCTCTCATCTTCCTTGCTCACCAGCCCCCTCTCTAAGAAAAAATACAATTTTGAGAGTTCAAAACTTATTGTTTACCTTCTTAAATGCAAGATATTCCATGCCTCTAGCTATCTGGAAAGCCCAGCAAAGAAGAACTTTGGAACACAAGTTTTCAGGATTGGAACCAACTGCCTGAGAGCTGATGTAGCCATCTGAAGCACCACTACTGCTCTCTACAGAAAAGATAAGAGGAATTCAGTCTTACTTATATTAGCTTGCAACAGCATAAGATTAATCTCTCATAAACCTTGGATATTTGATATAATGGACCAAGCATTCAATATAACCATCCCAAAAATCAAACTTATGCTTATCAAACACTTACCATAGGTGAGAGAGCTCATATCTGATGTAATATGATGGCTGGAGGAGGTGGAAACACTTCTGTTGCGAAACACTCCAAGAAGTTCTCCATTCATGGCAGGAGAATGTAAAGGTGATGATGGTTGCCCCCACAAAGTTTGATTAGAGTATTCACAGTCTGGTATCTGTCTATTGGTATAATGTACTGCATCTTGGTTAAAGCTCAAGCGGGCATACTTGAGGCCGCGTGAAGTCCTGCCCCTGAAGGATTGAGAAAGTTATGTGAAAATGCTTATTTCATTTACCATATATAACTTTATATCTTAAGATATGAAATAGTGTCCCCAGAGAATATGCAATGTATCATAGACCAGTGAATGCAGGGAATGGCAAATAAATTATCAAATGAGATTAAGAGTGACTACCTTCATACCTACAAGCACCTAAGAGAAAATTTAGCCATTATGGAAGGGCTAGAGTGAAATGTTCACTGTATGTCTTGCTTGATATATAAGACTATTCTTCTCAACTATTACCTTCATTATATAAATACTTATTCCTGGTTTGTCTGGGATTGATTTCAACCACATCAGGTTTTCTTTTACATGTTTCTGTAATTGTCCCACGCATGTTTCTTATTTCATCTCTCAGTACAGTGAACAATCATTCTAGCTTCCTAGTTATTCTGTTATTTACTTTTGCTTGATTTATTTTCACCTGGGTGTTCCTGAAGACTTAACAACTCTGTATCTTCCTTACTGAGGTGTTTTCAGGCTTAACACATTTTCTTTCAAAACTTCAATTTGCTATCACATGAAGATTGTCATATATCTTTCTTTTGTCATATATCTTTCCCTTCTTCCTAGGCTAATAACTTCAGTTCTTTCAGCTTCTGAATTATTTCATGTTGATATCTAGTTGTTTCATTGGTAACTATACAATACAACAATATTCAATTTTGCTTCTTGTATATACATTAAACATTTTCATCAATAGCTTTACATCTCTTATAGAGGAAGTTCTCAGAATCATATCATTCACCACTTGATAACATTATCTTCTCAATATGCTCACTGAAATCTAGTTTCTTATTTATGATGACATACAAACCTTTTACATTTGTCCCATTTTCTATCACTTTTCCTGTTGGTCCCTTATATGGTACCACTAAAGTATCCATCCTTAACTCATAACGTATTTGCTCAAATTCATCTTCATTAGATTCCTTAATGTTCACCTCTGCCCACCTGCAAACTGTCTGTGTCTTTCTGCATCCCCATTTGATCAGTCTCTGATTCAATTATTCTGCTTACTCTGGTGTCATAGAAAAAGTCCTTACTATGCTTCACTTTCCTTAACTGTCAGTATCATTATTACAAAGAGTACTGAGGCTAACACTATTCGAGAGAGAGAGAGAGAGAGAGAGAGAGAGAGAGAGACTTAAAAAATGGAAAAAAAAAAAAAATGGAGTCCCTTTAAAAGCAGGAGAAGAAAAGGATAGCAAAGCAGAGGATCTTTCCCCTCCCTCCACTCCCTACAGCAACACTCCAGATGAAAAACAGGCAGAAAAAATTACCTTGCCTTAAGGAAATATTCATAGGAAAGTCATTAGGTTGAATGAACATGAATACGTCACGCATCCCATCTCCAACGACATGTATCCCTGCACTTTTTGAAAAAAAGACAATATTAAGGATAAACTTGAGCTCCAGCCTCTCGACTTACTGTATCTCGTCCATAAGAATAAAATTTTCTGCATCTAAGGCTTAATTTCACTTAATTTCACTTACATCACTGTTTAAACTTCTCTTCCAGTTACTACAGTCTTACGCAGAACAAACAATCCTTGTACGCTCAGTCTATCCTGTTATCATAAAATCCTTAATAAAACCTTGAAAACAGGATGTACATGGTTGGTGAGTAACTGAGAGAGAGAAAGAGATACACAACCACACAGATCACCATGATCCAAATGAGGTGATCTGGCCTCAACACAACTGAAAAAGACTCAGTCCACTTACAAGCAGCAAAAGAAAAGGTTAGCAAAATAAAGGCTCTCTCCTCACCCTACATTACCTCCAGAAACACCATACAAGACACGGGTGGAAGAAATATCTTGCAGTGCTAAAATATCTGAAGAAAATCTTTTAAAGAAAGTCAAAAGAAGGTCATGCACCCCTTCACCAAAGGCATGCATTCCTTCACTTTTTTTATATAAAAGGTAGTGATAAAGATAAACTTTGAGCTCCATTCTTATGACTTACTATATCTATATTACACCTGATGTGGAAAGATTATACAGTATTTCCTTCTTGTTCCCTTAAAGCAGGCTGCACAGATTAATCAATACTGATATGTTACCACAGCATGGCCAAGGCGAGATCAGCGGTTGGGAAGACAGTATAATATCCCACTACATTAATGATTGGTTAAAAGAATTATTAAATTCCAGAGTGACAGGTGGTGATCATGCTCAATTTTGAACATATTAACTGCGTAACTCTGAATAACATATTCTGGAAGCTTATTCCTTGCATCAATAATGTCATGTTAAGAAATATTTCGTGCAATCCAGATTAATATGGTGGCCTCCAAGATTTCAACCATTCCCTCTCGTTGGTGGCATGGGCACAAAAGTAAAGAAGGATCCTATATCAATACTGATGAACCCCTCAAGTAATTTAAAATTTTCTAATAACCTGCTTCAAAATTGCATGTTGGTCAGAGAGGACAAATTCAAATTTTACAGTCTGTCTTTGTATGATTTGTTCTGTGAGGATGGAATCAGTCTGGTTACTCTTTGCTGTACTGCTTTTTATCAAAAAATATCCTTTCTTAGATGGAGGGCCCAGAAATTCACCAGATTTAACTAGACTGAAGTATAGTGGCAATACTACATCCTTGCTTTTGTATTAAGTTTCTGTTAATAAACCCTACCAACCTATTTGCTTTTCTAAACACTTCATTGCAGTGTTGGAAGAATTTAAAATTATTGGGGACAATAACCTCTAGATCAGTCTTTCAAGGGGTGTCTTTTATCACGTGATCTGTTCATACTCAATTTTTTTTGTTGAGGTTTCCTACATGCAACAGTTGACATTTACCAACATACAATGGCATTTGCCTTTTTCTAGACCATTCAACTATTATAACTAGATCCCACTGTATAACATTAGCATATCTTCCTCATGTAAAGTGGCACTGCCGATCTATGTGTCTAATGCAAGTTTAAACAATTTTAGAGGAGCCTTTTTCTAATGAGCTGAGGTGATTGAATGAGTGCCACATGGCTTGGTTCTGGGACTATTTCTCTCCTTCATCTATGTTAATGACTTACCTAAAGTTATGGAATCCTATCTGAATATGTTTGCATATGATGCAAAGGTCATGAGGGATGTGAAAAGTAAGGAGGATTTTATCAGCTTAAAAGGGGGACTAAAGAGAATACAAAGTTGGTCTGAAATGTGAATGATGAAATTCAACCTGAACAAATGTAAAGTGCTGAAGATGTGACAAGGTGAAAGATGGGTTCATTATGATGATTACCTAGCAGGAAATATGCTTAAGGATTCTCAACGAGAGAAGGACTTTGGGATTGACATCATCCCTAAAATGTCGTTACTGAGTTATGGTACAATTGACAATATGCGTTTTGTACATGTGTGCTGCTTTATGCTTAGTGTGGCATGGGATTAGATGTGTGCTATTTTATGCTTAGTGTGGCATGTACTAAGCCCTGTCATGATGAATCTGAATCAGGGAAAAGGAGTGCAGATGAAATAAACATAGTAATGGGCAAAGAAGCTGTAGACTAGAATATGATGGAAGATGATAAGATGATGCGGGTATAATACCTCCTGACTCTATGATTAATACTGAAGACAGCCCTGCAAATGATGAGAAGATGACACTAAACTACAAACTATGACCATCTTCTTAAGAGACTGGCTGAGGTACAGGCCCTGGCTGGAGACATATTTTGTAAATTTTGCAAAAACTGAACTGTCTGCATACCTTGATGTCATTCTGATATCCTTCTCTAGATTTCTAATGTCAGGAAGTGACCCATGGAATGATCAGCTACCTTGTCCTGTAAAGTCACAGTGTTATCCCTCTAAAGGTGAAATGACTTGAAGATTAAGACTTGTAAAAGTTTAAGCTCTGAATGAAAGAGAATTTGCAAAACTATGATATGTCCTAAAAAGTATAATAGTATATGAAGATTAAGACTTGTCATAGTTAAAGCTCTGAATGAAATAGAATTTGTGAAACTAGGATAAGTCCTAAAAAGTATCCTAGTCATTGAAATGATCTTGATTTCTATAAACTAAGTCTAGAGTTGCATGTATTTACTCATAAGTGTGAAATATATGTATATATTCCCAGTGTTTTAAAAATATGAAAATTTGTTCTTGTATACTCTAGTCTTCAGCATATGACAATTCATTATCAAATTTAGCAATTAGTTTGTAAATCCTAGTTGTTTAGAACTAATCCTGTTTACATTGTTTATATTCTGTATATTTTGCCTCTGGGAACACTGCAGTGGAGTTGCCCTCCACCAGTGACCTGTCAAGGAAGTAAAATGGACAAGCAATTGAGTGTGATGGCTCTGAATATTAATAGTAAGACTGATGAGAGTTAGGAGGAATTTTGTGAAGAATTTCAAGTTTCAGTTTGGATGTGCTACAGACAGGGGAAACTGATATCCCTGGGCAGGTGTTTTGAGTGAAAATGGAGATAATGAATGCAAGTTGTGGGAGGGCATGGAGAGAGGAGTGGTCTAGACAGGAATGAATAAAAATTATCAGGGAAGAGGGGAAAAAAAGACGTTGCAACTGGGCTATCACTGAGATAATGGAGGGTATTACAGAGCTTGGATAACATGGAACAAGAATAGTGAGGATAAAAGGAAAAATTGGATTATGAAGTATGCAAGGGTATGTGTATATCTGCCTGTGAAAATAAAAAACGTGCATTTAAAGAATGAAATGAAGCATTTCTGGAGAAATTTGAATGTCTGTATAAATGGGTTTGAGAAGGACAGGTTGGTGGTTGGAATGAATGAAATGAATGCAAAGGTGGGATGTGGGAAGTGCCTAGAATAAATAAGAATGTAATTCATCTTATGGTTGTCTGTTCTGAGAAAGGTTTATTCCTTGCAAACTCCTTTTTTCAGCACAAGATGATTGACTGATATGTATGGATAATAAATGATGAAAGAGAAGATAAAAATGGGTTTGACTGATTATGAGGTAGTGAATGAAAGGTTAAGAAAAGTTGTGCTTGATGTCAGACTTGAGAAAAGGATTCTTTGTTGGTTCTGACCATTCTGCAGTTCTTATGGTGCTGAGGATCATGAAAAGTGGAGGTATGGCGTAAGAAAAAATGGGGAGGTAAAATTGTTGGTACGCATGAAGATAAATCTGAAAGAATTTGAAGGAATTTAAGGAGTATGAAAGAAGGGTGACAGAAAGCTTTTATGAGAGTGCAGTAAATGTAGGGCCGAAGTCACGTATGAATAAAGTATTTAAAATGTTTAGAGACAAACTGTTAAAGGTTGTAGAATTAGCAGTTGGATACAAGGTTTTGAGATATAAAAACAAGTGAAAATGCATGATAGATGGATGAGGTTAGAAATGCTGTGGAAGAGAAGAAAAAGGCTCATGGTAGATTGTTCAAATGGAATATAACACTGGAAGTTTAGCATGGGAGGAGGGAAGAATATTGGATGTATAAACAGAACATCAAGAGGCCAATATAACAAAGGAAAGAAAAAGTAGATGAAGATTTTAGAAGGGAGATGAGTGAAAAGTTTATGGAAAATATGATACTGTACTGGAAGGAGGTGAAACAAAAGAGAATGATGTAAGAGTGGAAATGTAAGCATGAGAAGTAAAGAAGGGAAGTTGCAGAATCAAAAGGAGGAATTCAAAAGAAAATGGAAAGAATATCTTACAGAAATGATGACTGTGGGAAAAGGTGAGGCAGGTGTTACATGCACAGGTATAGAGGATGGACAGAAAAGCTACAAGTGCAGGGGCTTATAGTAAGAAGGGAGGAAAGAAGGGTGATAATGAGGGTGAAGGTAGGAAAGGCACCTGAAGCTGATGGCAAGAGAGCTGAAATGTTAAAATGTGGAGGAGAAAGTATGATGGATTGGATGCATCTAACGTGTTATTTAGCATGGAAGTAGAAGGTTGTGCATGAGGACTGAGTGAAAGCTATTATTGTTACTTCAAAGAAAAAGATGCTAAGGATCTATGCAGCAATTAAAGGGGAATAGGAGTGTTAAGTATGTAGGAGTGGTGACTTATAGAGTGATGGAAGTAATGAATGCAGAATAAGAGAGGGACAAGAGGGTTTTAGGAAAGGTAAGCGATGTGAGGACCAGATTTCTGAGGAGAGAATGACTGGGGAAAAGCATCTAGTGAAAGGTATGAAGCTGTATGCTGCTTTTATGAATCTTGAGAAAGCGTATGACAGAGATGAGTAGAATGCTTTATGGGATGCGTTAAAGATATATATGGTAGCGGGACAACTGCTGGGTAGTGTGAAAGCCTTCTACAGAGGAGTAAATGCATGTGTAAAAGTGGATGGCGAGTTGAACGAATGTTTTGGTATTATGTGGATGTGAGAAAAGGCTGAATGATGTCGTGGCTTTTTAACATGGATATGGATGAAGTAGTAAGAGAGAAGAAAAAAAATAAGAGAAAAGGGGTGTACAGATGAAGTGTGGTGGTAAAGTATGGTGGTTTGTCATAAGCGTGTTTGCGAATGATATTGTGTTCTTTGCTGAGATAGAAGAGGAGTTGCAGAAGGTTGCAAGTGTGTCTTAAGATGTGTGTAAGCATAAGCAACTCAAGGTAAATGCAAGTAAAAGTAAAGTAACGATGTCTGAAAGGAAACAGAAAGAAAGTATACATTTCACAAAGCCCTATATAATGAGATAGGAAAGTGTACTAAACTCTGTTACAGATATTTGGGGGGAAGAAAGACTGGAAGAGGACACAGAATTCAAGTATTTGGGATTTATCTTGGGTAAGTTTGGTGATATGGAAGGAAAGAAAAGGAAGAGAGCAGTACTGGGTAAAAGAGTCATTAGGTGCCTTAAGAGAATAATGAAAGCAAGAATAGGATTAAGGGACAGCATAAACCACCTGACCCTGACTTATGCAGCCAAAACATGGATATAGGACAAGTCACAAAGGTCAAGAATCCAGGTTGTGGAAGCAAATTATTTAAGTGGAGTATATGGCATGACTTGATGGAATGAGGAAAGTGATGAAATGCTGTATGAGAGATTTGGTATGAGAGGGATTGCAAAGGGAATGAATTGTGGAATGGTACAGTGGGTGAAATGTAATACTGTGAGGTGGTTTGGGCATGGGAAAAAGAATGCAAGAAGGGAAGTTTTCAAGGGGAGTGCATGATAGCACAATTAAAGTTGATGTGAGAGGAAGATCACCTGTGACATGGGGTAATATAGTAAGACAGTAATGAGGGGAGAGAAATGGGGAAAGAATGCAAGGCATGGTATATGCAAGGGAGGAGTGTAACGACAGGGATAAATGGAAACTCTTTTGCTGTGACAATCCCCTTAATGGGAGTTCCCAGAGGAGCAGGCATCAGAAATATAAACAGAATAGATAGATAGTAAAGGAGACAAACTGTTTGCTGACAAATATCAGAATAGCTTTCAAGTACGGTACATTTATGAGGGAAATATTTAGAAAGTTATTCATATCTTATAAAAGGCCAAAACTAGAATACATTTCTCAGGTTTGTTTGTCACACATAAAGAAGCACAAAGAGCTCATAAAGAAGGACCAGAGGAGGGCAACATAAAAAATAACAGAATTAAGAGAGCTAAGGTTCAAGGAAAAGCTAGAGGCTTTAAATTTACCCACCTTGGAGGAGAGAAGACTGAAGGATGACCTTCTTATATATTATTTATATTAGCTGATACAGCATGGGCAAATGCGGCCCTGATCAAGCCTATCTCATTAATGCTATATCTATATCTATATATATATATATATATATATATATATATATATATATATATATTTTATC
>JAYMFT010253675.1:0-10869 GCA_038088735.1 Panulirus argus
TATATAATTGGTTCCAAGTGAGAGTGGGATTGCGTTAATGGTGTGTGATGTCACCTTGGCTGTCTAATCAGCACATGGGTCGGGCGATGAGGGAGAAGAAGGCGAGGGTCTTGAGGAGTGGGACAGATTTACAAGACGCTGTATGTAGGGAAACCCCGCTGATGAAAGAAAGACTAGCATCTTAGCCCCATTAATGGAGGAAAGGCCAGTATCTCACCCCCATTTATGAGAAAAGAACCATTATCTTGGCCCCATTTTTCGATAGAAGGACCCGTGTCTTATTCCAGGTGATAGCCCGTGGCTTCAGGCAACCAGCGTAAAAGCAATAGAGAAAATAGAATCCGTGATGCCTCGGGTCTGGGGATTGTTACCCTGGGAACGGCCACACGCCTGCAGGTCGAACCGCCCATTGTGCCCCGGCCCTGCCACACACTCCAGCCTCCCAGGGCGCTGTAATTTGCACCTTTTCACTCCTTTCTATCAGAGACATATTGCCCTATTTACACGGTCTCGTGGGCTATATATCCTGCGGCGGGAGGAGGCCCACCACCCACGCTCGGGCCTCTCAGGCAGCGGTCAGCATCATAAAGGACCCAGAGCGCTCCCAGGTGCCGCTGCAAACACAGGCGGGTCTGAAGATATTGATAATACGAATTGGCAAGTTGTTCCCCGCCGACACGTGGGAAATATTTGTTTTGCAATGTGTTGAGGGTATTAATATTGGTTATTGGACCCGGTGTATTGCATCAGGGGGCCGGGATGACAACACACCTCTTCTCGCCTGTCTATTCTTTTTTTTCACGGTGTGCTATTTCCACCATCTGGCTTCATATATATATATATATATATATATATATATATATATATATATATATATATATATATTGTTTGATGATAGGTTTTTACAATGATCTGATCATTTATGCTTAGAGTTCAGTGTTATTTTTAATTAACGTGCCATTCCCCTCGAATTCTAATCTGTGTGATACATTTTTTTATTAATGTCAGTCAGTGATAGCATACAGTATCTGTAGCCTGAAGTGGGAGTTATGTACAGTTGACTCGTGTCTGAAAAGCTCTCACAAGAGAAGTTAATGTCTAGCGTACTCTTCTCTGTACGGTAAGAGTTGTCGCGCTGGACTGGACTGGATTTGCATCCTAAACCATCACACAGGAAGATGGAACTGGTTTGCAGACATCTTACCCACTCCGGTATTATATGCCCTTACTTTGCCTGGGTACTCTGGGGCACAGGTGGCCACAGCTTCCTGTGAAGTCTGCTGCACAGGTGGCCACAGCATCCCGTGAAGTCTGCTGCACAGGTGGCCACAGCATCCCGTGAAGTCTGCTGCACAGGCACCCGCAGCATCGTGAAGTCTGCTGTACGGGTGACCACGTGATCTGGTAAGCTCAGATAGATGAGTGACTCCTGCAGAAGCATAGGGGTTCTATCAGGTAGGAAGATCTGGGGCAAAGATGTCTTGTGGCCAATTAAACCTCTGCCACGGCTGATGCAGGGAGCTTGCGAGAGGCGTACGGGAAAGGTGTACCGGATGAATGGTGATTGCTGGAAACACTTGGCCTAAAGTGATTTGGGGAAACAATTGGCCCAGAATGACTAAGGGGGAAACTTGGCCCGTAACGATTAGTGGAAACAACTGTCCTGCAGTAAAGGGACACGCTTGGCCTATATACAGGAAACCCTCAAGAGGCATGCACGAAGGATACAAGGAAACAGATCTCATTTTTTTTTATATATTCTTAAATGATAGTTTTCAAATATGTAACAAAATATTGGCTATTATGATACCTCCTTTTTCCCTCGTAACAGCTAAGCTCTGGAATTCTCATCTTTCTCTCGTCTTTCCCTTTCCATATAGCCTTTCTTTCTTTAAGAGTCATGTCTTACAAACACCTGCAGATTATTGATGAATTTTCGCTTTCTTTCACTTAGATTTTTTTCTCTTGCACCCGAGATGCCCTGTGAATGGGGCATGTTATTTGCCCGTGCTGTGTTGTTCGATATATATACGAAAAATATATTGAAACAATATTGAAGTCATGTAAAACAATATAGATACGTTTTGCGAAGTCTAAGAGAGTATACATGTAAGAAACATTTGAAAACGCAAACAGAAACGTTCCAGAATTATATCAAAAGCATACGAAAACGTTCCAGAACAGTACAGCTGAATTAAGCAACGTTTCAGAACTGTGTAAGAATGAATGAGACCATTCCAGAAACGATGGAAAGACAAACACAGGTTCAGAACCATGCAGGTGGTGTGCCAAAATCATGTTAGAATATACAGAATCGTACCAGAGCCGTATATATATATATATATATATATATATATATATATATATGTAACCTTCGGAAGTTTTGGTACCATGTCACAAGCTAGCAACTGTCTAAACCCAAACTCGCAAACGTTCCAAGATTAGAAAATGACGTTAAAAAACGCTCCGGAATCATGCCGAAAAACAAACGAGCCAAACGTTCCAGGATCATGCCAAGATCCACGTATAAACGCTCCAAAACCATGTTAAACAAAACATGCGAAACGTTTCAGAACCATGCGAGAAAACATATGAAACGTTCGAGAACCATGCCAAAAAAAAAAAAAGCATAAACGTTTCAGAACCAAACTAAAAACATGTAAAACGTTCCCTGACCGTGCTAGAAAACGTACATCAACGTTTCAGAGGCGTGCCAAGAAATGACAGAAACGTACCAAAGCCATGTACACATGAACAGATACAACGTTCCTATAACCATGCAGGCAACGTTCAGAAATGTTCAACGACCTTCTAAGAATCATTTATAAACGTTCGAGAACCGACACATGCATTTCAAAACTTAGTGTAAACAAAGGAAAACAATGCCAAAACCAGACAGAAAACAGTCTCAAAACAGGACATAAAATAACCCCAAAACGAGGCACACAACATTCCCAAAACAGGGTATAAAGCAGACCCAAACCCAGACATAAAACAAAACCAAAACCAAGCATAAAACGCGTCCAAAAACCAGACACGAAATAGTCCCAGAACCAGTTATAAAACTCTCTCAAAACTAGGCTTTAAAACAGTCCCAAAACCAGATATAAAACATTCCCAAAACGGGACATAGAGTAGTCCCATAACCAGGCATAAAACAGTCCCAAAACCAGACGAAATATTCCCAAAACAAAACATAAAACGATCCCAAAACAGGATATAAACCAGTTTCTAAACCAGGCGTAAAACGTCCCAAAACCAGACATAAAACAATCCTAAAGCAACTTAAATTAATCCCAAAACCTGGCATAAAACTCTCAACCCCCCAAAAAGTCATAAAACAGGGCATAAAACAGTCCTAAAACCAGATAACTATCACAGAAAAAGAATTAAAAGTCCCAAAATCAGGCTTAGCCCCAAAACTAGACATAAAACAGCCCCGTAACCAGATATAAAACAGTTCCAAAACAAGATATAAAACAAATATTCCAAAACAGCTCATAAAACAGTCCCCAAAAGAGGCATGAATCTGATGCAAAATCAGCCGTAAAATAGTGCCAGTTCGTCATAAAAAAAAAAAGAAACGTGTCGGAATCACGCAGAAAAGTTACACTGATCAACAAACTTTGACTTATTTTATATATAGGAGACGAAATGTGTTTTCCTGTTTGGATTTTAAGACGCTTAACACGAAAATGACTATTAAATCGTTCCATTGGTTACCGTTTCCAAAGAAAATTTATTGTCTTGGGATTTACACACTATATTGGTGACGCGGGGAACCTCACTGGCTTATCTCGATTTAACGCGACGCCTCTTCGCCTGTAGATTGTATACAAGTCCTGCAACATCTCATGTTACCGCCTAGCAATAGTCCGCTATCATTGCTGAACTCCATTTGCCACGGTACCGTTTCTCTGTCGCCAAGATGTCTTATGGAAACGTTCGCCGTGCAAATGAGAGTGGAGGAAATGTATCTTTAAAGACATATTGCAGCCCACTTTCCAACTGTGACAACAGATTTTCCACAAGTTCTTTGCAGTTATCAGCCTTGATGTTTCTCAGGAAGCTGGTTGCTACCGGCCGAAGGTGCGGTCGAACTGCTCGTCTCTGAAGAGCTCGCTGATCTGTTGACCGACGGAAACATCCTCCTTGATTTTCGCCTCACTGAACCTTGGGAATTCCTCACAGAAGTACCTAAACTCTGGTCCGTTTTTATCCATTGCCAAAACGAAGTTCTTCATGAAGCCCAGTTCGATGCGCAGAGGAGGTAGCAATATCTTGCTGGATTCTACCGGCAGTAGGTGCTGTACGCTCTCTGTTCCTGGTGTCAGAGACGGCCGGGAAGTCTAGTCTCCCTCTTGGCTCGACTGTCTTATTCACACATTAAACAGCAAAACTTCGTGTAGCTCTGCTGCAGTCCAAGCAAGATATCAACAACATTAAAGTCACCACAAATCTCCCATTAGTATCTCTTGTAGTTTTTGCAATTAAAAAATGTTTCATGTTGATATATGATTCCTTCATATGGACCGCATGGCTAACTGGAATTAAAAGCATCACTTTACCATCATGCGCAGAACAGCTTTTAGACTCAATTTTGACGAGTCTATGAATAGTCCCCACTCCTCAGGGTTACGATTAAAGGCTGCCATGAGACCATCTTCATCGTTGCAGGCGACGAGGTTGCCTTCCATCTTCGAGGATGGAGCAAAATCTTTCTGGCGCGCACGAAACACAGACTCTATCACATTGTCATCATGGACATTCCACTGCTGTAACCTCGTGCCCAACAGTGCTGCCTTAATCTTCGATAGTTCCAGATTTCTGACGAGGTTGTTTAATTCATTCTGTGTGATCCTGTGCTGGTTCAGCAGACGTTACGTTAGTTGCGAAATCAGGATCTCTTGTTGTTGATGGCTTACATGTTTCACAAATTTCATCCCGTTCGCCCTCAGGCTGCAGGGAAAAGGAATTTGGGGGGTTCCAGAACGGGAAATCCTTCACCGTGGGGCACCGGGCGCATAGTAGATGTTATACTCAGATAGCCTAAGGACCACTTTTTATTCCTGGAAATAGCTTGCCGGACGTGATCTGCTGGCTCCCTCCACACCATGGGCACAGCAAAAGGCATCGATTGCCTTTTGCGATTCAACCAACTGCAAAGGCTTGCTGCACAAGCAATCCACCTATGAGTAGAGCCCAACTCTTTTCCTGGCCCCCATTCTTACAGCTAAACTAAAGACTGCAGGATTTCTTGAGGATTGTGGTTATGACACGCTTTTGTGATGCAAAGGTCACCTGCCCACAAACAAAAGTTACCTGCACTGTTCACGCACTTACGAGGTATCTTTGTTGATAATCGGTAAATGAATCACTCAAGAGTCCGTCAAACGTGGCCATTCACACAACCGGAGCAGTACTTTTCAGCAGATCGACAAAAAACAACACCATCTACTGTAAGAGGCAGCAAGTATTGTATTGTATATATAAAGTGAAATTGGTTTGCACTCTGATGTAATATCTAAGCAAGCTCCGATTTGAATCCAGACTTAGGGATAGAAACAACTGCATAACAAGAGCTCGACACGAATAGAAACGGCGGGTTACGAAAAAAGACTTTAGGAAACGAGTACGGTACGTGTGCGCTGGGGAGCTCCAGGAAGGAAATGATAAGCAGCAAGTTCAGTGATATAGTACGTGGGTGCCGATTGCATTATTCGATTCCTGCGCTTTGGGATGCCTGATTTTGCATCAAAGCCGCGCAATGACAAAACCAGTGCATATCGTACATGCAGGGACCCACACCGTGTCTTCAAAACAAGGGCCAGTTAAAAAAAATTTAGTGTAATATTCGTGTTCAGCGCTTCCACATTAGTAAGAATGTTACTTTCATTTCCAAAATATTTTGCTGTTGATCAGTGTTATAGAAAAGAAAATATGCAAAATTTACAAAAGCAAAAGAGAAAGCTGCAAGGATATACACCTGAGGATTTACAGGATGAAATCCCGACGTATGAATTTGACAATTACATGCATAGTGTTTCACTAAGGTAGAAGTAGCTTCCGTCACGGAACATGTTATTATCGGCCACAATATCCAACGACGTCTACATATGGAAATACGTTTGCGTACTTTTTTCTTATTCTTTCAGACGGTTTCAAAATGATTATATTTTGACAAAATTTTTGTTCATTGGTCGTTTTCTCCGCTGGTCTTTCATTATGCATCTTTTTTAACTACCTTTTCTTATCTTTACAGGTATTACATGACTAGTGACCTCGTCTGTCGAAGTCATTGTCTTCTGTATAGTTCCCGGACACTCATTCGCCAGGACTGTTGGTCACTGGCTCTTTTGTCTGTCGGCACTTTTGTTTCCCGATGCTTTTATGTACCTGTACTTTTGTTGGCCAGGACTTTTTTTTCCGCGTAGACTTTTGTACACTTATACTTTTGTCCGCTGGTAATTTGGTTCACTTGTACTTTTGTTTACTAATACGTTTTTCCTCGTAGATGATTTTGTGCGCCGGAACTTGGCGCTTTTGCCCAGCGGCACTTTTGTTCGCCCGTGTTTTTTTTCCCCCCTCTGTTACTTTCACTGGACCGTGTAGTGTCCACAACAAAGCTTAGTCCATCGCGCCAACACCCGATGGTTCCTGTGTCCACTGGCAGTTTTGCTTGCTGGCATCGTGTCTGCTGGAGGCTGCGTTCTCTAGAGTTGTCATCAGTTAATGCTCGATATAAGCCTTTTTCTCTCTCTCTCTTTCTCTCTCTCTCTCTCTCTCTCTCTCTCTCTCTCTCTCTCTGGTGCTGGAGCCCATGTTTTCTGACACTGACTTTTGTTGGCGTTCTGTTTCTCTTTTCTCTCTCTCTCTTCCCTGGTGTTGAAAACCATGTTATCTGGCGCTAAAGGTTGTTAGCGTTCTTTGGCTGATGGAACTTTATGTTTAATGGGTCTTGTATCTGTTAGTACATAAGATTGGTGGCATCTGTGTGTATCAACCCCTTTCTGTGGCACTTATTTTGGCCGGCACGCATTTTCGTGACGCAGCGCTGGTGTCCTCTGGCACCCAGATTCTCAAACAGTTAAATCTGTCAACACAAATGACCAGCACCTCCATTTAGTTGGCACTTTTTCCTCGTAACACTTGAGTCTGGAGGCACTTTCGTATATTATCACTTTCATTGGTCGATACATCTTCCTGCGGCACTTTCGTCCGCCAGCTGCCAGACGTGCGTCAGAACGTGTCTGACTGGGCATGAGCTGTGCGCGACCGGTCTGCCAATGGGCAACGACTGTACTGCAGCGCAAAAGAGTCTGGAGCAGCAATGCAACCGTAAATCACATGTTAAGATAGATCTTAGGCAGATGTTTTAAAAGTATATTGACCTGAAATCTCAGGGGGGAGTAAAAATCCCCTCTAATTTGCCCACTAAATCCTAAATTCAACATTTGAAATACATTTCATTAGTTTTGCAAAGACCAAGAGTGTTGTCATGAATTTTGGGCAACGATGCCATTTCATGAGGTTTGTCGGGCAAGTAGCGATATACGTCATACCTTCAGTGCGTTAGGCAAATATCATTTCGCTCAATGATACGAAATTTTCGAACTCTCTCTAATGTAAAGTAAACTCGTAAGTGAGGCAGGAGGGAGGAACGCGCCCATGCAGATGTGCAGTGAGCAAGTTCGGTTCTCCTGAGAACTTAGATGAAACACATGCCAGGTTCTCCTGCCGGAAAATCACGTGTATTTACACACGTATAATCATCCCTTGTGCTGACCTGCTCTCATCTACACCCCTTCCGTCACCCATACACCTGTTCTCACCCAACTGTGAACCAGCTTTCATCTGCACACTCATCTTCATTCATATACCTTCATAGCTTCACGCCCACACCCTTGGTCTTTCACACCTGCCCCTCCCTATACCTGCCGTCATCCGTACTCGACCTGTTATCACGCTCGCACGTACACCTGTCCCTATCCATATATACACCTGCCTTCCTTCATACAACATACATACGACGTAGACCTGTCCTCCTCAGTACACCTGTCCTCATCCATGCACCTTCTTGCATCCATTTCTCTATCCTCATGTATACACATCCACATATTTGACCCTATCCACACACACAGCATCATCCTCACACCTGCAATCATCGTCACACCTACCTTCGTTCAACCAGCTGCCTACACCTACTGCTATCGACACACCTGCTCTCATCTACACACACACACCCGCAGCTGCGCATCCCGTCGGCTGAGCTCTGCCAGCAACGGCGCCAGAAGGTAGAGAGTACCGCGGCGCGGCGTGTGCCTCCCTGGTGGCCGGGCCGGGCTGGGGCAGCGTCCCCGCTTCCCCGATGGACGATGACGTCTGCTCCAGCTCCGCCGGCACCGTCGCGTCGCGTCGCTTGCTCCATGATTTCCTGGGAGACTTGGCGTCCTTATAACGCGTCACCTGAAGGCCCCCGCCCGCCCCCTCCTCCCGACGCGGCAAGACCCACCACACTCTCATATCATGTGACCCTTGTAATTTACGTCGGAAATTCTCTCTCTCTCTCTCTCTCTCTCTCTCTCTCTCTCTCTCTCTCTCTCTCTCTTGTTCCAAGAGACAAAGTTGTCGAATTTATTTGCTTTCTTATTTGGTGTTCTTATACAGCTTCCATGGAGAGTTGATCAAGCTACCTCCCCCTAGCGAGAGAGGGGTGGCTGAAACTCATGTAGAGCTGTCAGTTATCTTGAAGTTGTTGACGAGCAGGGAATGGAACGACCAAGGAACGCCACTAAGTCTTTATCAGGATGTTTGCAAACTTATTATTCAGTATTGAAGGAGATTTTATTACGATGTTTAAAAACCAATAATTCTTTCGTGCTGTTAGATTGATATCTCTGTCTACCTATCTATCTTTCTATCTCTCTATCTGATATATCTATCTTTTTCTTTTTTATCTGTCTTTCTGTCAGCCGCTTCGCCTATCGTTTTTCAGTCACTGCTGTTTCTTAGAAGTGTCTCGATTCACCTTCTGCTTCGTCGGTAGCTGACTCGATCTATGGGCCAAAACAGAGTGGAAGGCCCAGCGGTAGCTGCTCCTTGAGGAACCTCTCGTTCTTCGAAACTGGTTGGTGGCTTGGTCCTTAGGGCCTCGCAGGGGGAGCGCGTGAAGGTCGCTCGTTCTCCATACCTTGAGAACTTGAAACTTGAAACAGAGCGAACGTATAACGCAACGCTTTAACCTACAACCTTAACATGTGTCCCGGGCCAGTAGCCCTTCCGGGTAGTCATTTATTCTCTCGTAGTTCTCGTTGTCAGCTCAGATTACCGGCTCACTTTGTTGCTTCACAGTACTGTTCCTGCCTGAAGTTGCGCCTGGGATGCCCACCTTATAGCCCCACCTCATAGCACCGGCTTGGATGTATAACTTAAACTGTCAGTTTGTAGCCCACGTCCCTGAGTGTGGATTTGCTCCTCGACACTGACCGATTGCTCCTGCCTCTCAACCTCAGCATGTAGTTTTGGTCTGTATCCCCACCTGTACTTTCAACTTGTCACTGTAGCCTGTAGTTCTAGCCTATAGTCTCTCCCTATATCTGCTTCTCCCTCATTCAACTCCGCCCTGTCGCCCTCCCTGGCTACCGCGCCTTTGTGGTTCTGACAAAACTTTCACATTCCAGTGATAAGAATAGAAAAGTCTTACGATAGTTTCAGTCTAAGGAAGGAGAGAGAGAATGGCCCGCCAAAGTAATTTCTTATGTCAGTTCTTTCAAGAAGATTAGAAGGATCTTGGTCCGCTGGGAATTTTTTGAGAAGAAATATAAAGTGTCGTAGAGGATCAGAATGAATATTAGAGCACTTCTCATTAATTGTCTCGTCTCTTACTCTCCTCCTCCAGGGAGACGAGCCTCCAGATTCATTTCTCCTGGCGAGGAGCTCCTCAGCCGGGGTTATTTTAATCTACATGCTGTCGATTTTCTCCTCTCCTGCCGAGGCAAAGTTTACGGGATTGTCTGGTTTCCGATGGGCTTCAGGTATCCCCCAACAGGACTGTCCTGGAAACAAAGCTCAGTTACATTCTTTTCTATCTCATGCTTCTTTTTCTTCTCCTTCTATCCTACCTTATTTGTCTGCTTGCCATTCATTAGTCTTCAAATCTCTTGTGCCTTGGGCCTCCAGATCGACGGTCCCTTTTGGTATCGGGTATATTGGTCGTCAGTTGTCCTCAGCTTCTGTTCGTCGGGTCTTCTAGTGCTTACATACTTTATTTCTTTATTTTCCGTCCTCATCTCCTGGACTTCGGAGCTCTTGGCTACTAGTCCTCTTGGTCTTCGGAGCTCTTGGCTACTATTCTTCTTGGTCTTCAGAGCTCTTGGCTACTAGTCCTCTTGGTCTTCGGAGCTCTTGGCTACTAGTCCTCTTGGTCTTCGGAGCTCTTGGCTACTAGTCCTCTTGGTCTTCGGAGAACTTGGCTACTAGTCCTCTTGGTCTTCGGAGCTCTTGGCTACTGGTACTCTTGGTCTTCGGAGCTCTTGGCTGCTAGCCTTCTTGGTCTTTGGAGCTCTTGGCTGCTAGCCTTCTTGGTCTTAGGAGCTCTTGGTTACTAGCCCTCTTAGTCCTTGGAGCTCTTGGCTATTAGCCCTCTGAGTCCTCAGGTTTCGTTGTCATGAATCGATTGTGTATCTTGTGAGTTCGTCTCTTGGTCTTATCTTCCCCGGGTCTTAAGATCCTTAGCTCTGGGAAAGAACAAAGAAAATTACATCAAAAGGGACGTTGCTGGAATGCTGAAGAAAAAAGTGTTTTGTGTGTACACTATCTCTCTCTCTCTCTCTCTCTCTCTCTCTCTCTCTCTCTCTCTCTCTATCTCTC